>CM055832.1:25058749-25114802 GCA_029582265.1 Zoroaster sp. YZ-2022 | reverse complement strand
TTTCCTGCAGACATATAATTTAAATAAGCACATTAATTGTTTGGTTAAATTCCTGCCTGTCGCAACGAACCAGTAGAGGGCGCTAAAGAAGTAAACATGGCATTTGTATCTCATCCATGAGGCTTGGGATGTGATGTCTCCAAGGATGTTTTCCTTTACCCCAAGTTAGCCCCCCCTCCCCACAAAATAACAATTACACAGTCAATAATCATGATATTCTTCTATTCTTCTAATTGCAACACTGACCCTCTTACGTCATCAACAACCTATGACGTCATCCAAACACTTGACCTCTGACCTTAAGGTCATTGACCTTTAACCTCTTCCAAATATGGTATAGTGGCCACAGATTCTTATCCATATATGGGGGTGGCTCAGGATTCCTATTATACTACTACTGCTGGAAAAGTTGAGGGTATCTTCTATCAAGAGCCAGTATGAAGTGTGCTGTAGCTGGTCTGTGTCGGGCTTCCTGAAGACGATGGTACATGCTATGACTGTACTAAGTACCGTTGATGACTTGAACAGTTACTACACTGCAGTTGGATGTTGTGTCAATGCTGTGTCAGGTGCTGTAGGCTGGAACTCAGTGTGGGCTATGATACGTCAGAGAGTCAACATGCTGTAAAAAATAATAGGCAGGTTTTATAAGTACATGTACATGGAGTAAGAATAAAGTATTTGAAATTCCAGATAAGTTTTAATTTATGTGAATGGGGAAAATAGTGTATAATTTTGGAGTAGGTGGGCCATTAAAATTGGAAAGGGCATTGGCCGTTTTCAAAATTGCAGTGTCAGAGTCAACATGCTGTAAAAAATAATTAGAAGGTTTTATAAGTACATGGAGCAAGAATAAAGTATTTGAAATTCCAGATAAGTTGTAATTTATGTGAATGGGGAAAATAGTGTATAATTTTGGAGTAGCTGGGCCATTAAAAATGGAAAGGGCATTGGCCGTTTTCAAAATTGCACAGAATTATTCTTGGCAATGTGTAATAAATTAAAGAAATGTTCTCGCATGAAAACTCACATCAAAAGAGAAAAGTATTCAAGGAAAAATAGTACCGTTGATGACTTGAACAGTTACTACACAGCAGTTGGATGTTGTGTCAACGCTGTGTCAGGTGCTGTAGGCTGGAACTCAGTGTGGGCTATGATACGTCAGAGAGTCAACATGCTGTAAAAAATAATAGGAAGGTTTTATAAGTACATGGAGTAAGAATAAAGTATTTGCAATTCCTGATAAGTTTTAATTTATGTGAATGGGGAAAATAGTGTATAGTTTTGGAGTAGCTGGGCCATTAAAATTGGAAAGGGCATTGGCCGTTTTCAAAATTGCACAGTGTCAGAGTCAACATGCTGTAAAAAATAATTAGAAGGTTTTATAAGTACATGGAGCAAGAATAAAGTATTTGAAATTCCAGATAAGTTCTAATTTATGTGAATGGGGAAAATAGTGTATAATTTTGGAGTAGCTGGGCCATTAAAAATGGAAAGGGCATTGGCCGTTTTGAAAATTGCGCAGAATTATTCTTGACAATGTGTAATAAATTAAAGAAATGTTCTTGCATGAAAACTCACATCAAAAGAGAAAAGTATTCAAGGAAATATTTGCCGAGTCTGATATATAGTTTAATGACGTCTGAGAGAAGTATCCCCAAGGAGCAGGACTTACAAGTACATGTATTGTGTCATGAATATTGTGGATTTTTCATATCAAATAATTGTCTATGTAAGTTGATTTGTATCTGAGAAGGGTCAACAATTAAGGAAAAGTGCATTAAACAATCACTACTTAACGTTAATTTGTGCACAAACTGAAGATTTTTTTGAGAAAACAAAAATTACAAAATACGGTTTATTAATTCGAAAATAGCGGAATTCATGCTCAATTCCCAATAACCAATCTTCCCAAGCCTTCCCGGTTGATATATGATCGTCGGAGTGAGTGATCTGAATGGTTCAGTTTTCAAAGTCCTTACGACGGTCACTGCTATAAAGTGCTAGTGAGTAGTGGTTGTTCCGCCGTATTGCTACTACTGGTTAACCTAACGTCAACGATGTGTACATGTACATGTATATTGTTGCACTTACATGTACGTAAAACAACGGGACTTAACGTTACGAAAATGTCCGGCCCTCTTTTACAATTTTCCTTTTTACTAGAAATGTATGCTATCATAGGAAAAGAATGCTCACCGGTGACAGTTCAAATCAGCTTTTCATCCTCGTCGCCAATGTAATGGACTCATTTTCAGTGCATGTGTTTTGTACACATATACAAAATGCGCTATAAATGATGTCATGATGACGTCACAAGACATTGCAGGCCAAAAGGCACATCTACAATACCCCACAAATGTATAACTGAAAAAAGTTTGATGATCGGGTGTATACTTCTTGAGCTATGGTGATAACAAGATTGCCTAATTAAATATTCACGTGACTATAACTAAGCTAATTAATTAAGAATTTTAGTCTAATGACATTTAGAAACTAAGTCAAGGCATACGCTTCCATATGGTATATGAGTTGACTCTTTCTGACAATGCTAAGAAGGCCATTTGCCGCGAAGAAAGTGCACGTGTTAATGCAATGGGGTTTTGCCGGAAAGAAAGTATAATAAAAAATATAAAAAATCTTGACAGAAACAATAGCTGTTCCGACTATCAGGTCGTAACAGCTAATAATAAACAATAGCTGTTCCGACTATCAGGTCGTAACAGCTAACTAGACATGTAGGCTTTTGTCCTTTGGACGAACAGCGCTGTTACGTTAATGACGTTGTGTTGTTTACAGTTAATGACCTTGACCTTACTTAATGGAGTATGCCATTAACTATTTCAACGGAGACTGATATTGAGGGTGTCTTTTTTTGTCCTGTTTGGACTGGAAGGAAAGGTCAAAGTGGGGTCGTGTTTGTGAATTTAATGTCACATAAGTTGTAAGGTACAGGAGTCTGCATGAAATGATATTGACCTTTGTTTTTAAGGTGTTTGTCCTTCGGACGAACACAAAGCTATTCTACGATTCATGGCGTTGACCTTAGATACTTAATGGAGTATGCCACGAACTATTTCAACGGAGAGTGATATTGAGGGTGTCTTGTTTTTTCCTGTTTGGAATGGAAGGAAAGGTCAAAGTGGGTCGTGTTTGTGAATTTAATGTCAGATAAGTTGTAAGGTACAGGAGTCTGCATGAAATGATCTTGACCTTTGTTTTTGCAAGGTGTTTGTCCTTGAGACGAACACAAAACTATTACGATTCATAATGTGTGGTTTATTTGCATTTCATTCGTGAGGATTTTGGGTGCAGTCAAAAAATAATAAGAATTCCTCAGTACTATTTTTGTTCTAACATGTTAAAGAAACTTCATCGCATTGTTTTGTACCCTAAAATATTGATTTTATATATTAAAGCTTCCTGTTGACCCGGAAGTAGAGGTCATTATGAGGTCCACGATACCAGCGCACATTCACAGTACCCATCAAGTCTATAACTGCAACAAGTTTAAGTATCAAGTGTATACTTCTTGAGTTATGGTTCAAAAATGGGTTTGCTAATTAAATATTCATGAGACTGTAAATGGAAACGGATGACATCGATGGCCAATTTAGTTTTTCATACTAAGATTACAATTTGGTGTATAGTTTGACCCAATACAATAAAGTTTAATTTTGACCCTTTGCATTGTACACTGTAATTTTACAACGCTAAGAACAATGGTTATGTCACTTTTAAAACCCGGTCACTTGAGGCGCTATACAGCAGTAAATCTATAATTTTTAAGACTTTGGACCTCATGTTTTGATATCTGACGCTGAAACTTCACAAAAATCTTAATTACATCGTTGTTGTCCCTAAAATATTGATTTTTAGTCAGACTTCCTGTTGAACCGAGTAGAAGTCAATATGGGTCATTCTTTTGATGAACTATAACATGGATAAAATCCGAGAATATGCCACAAAAGATTATCAATATCTGCCATGTGGTTCAGAAGATATGAATTGTTGATTAATGTTGACCTGGATTCTGGGTCTAATGAAATAAGCATGTATTCCATGTATTAAGAAGCCTTATCCATGGCAGAAATCAAATAAAAACAATGTCATTGTTTTTATGTAACATTCAGCTGAATCATTACCTTTAAACTGTAAAATTTCCATGAAAATTGCCATAAATAAGTACATCTTTTATAAGAACACATGCTTACCTTGTTAGGATGGCCTAGGAGACAACACATTGTAATTTGAAGGATAAATGTAAAATGAACAGAAAAACAAACAATAATGAAATGATCTTCTGATTGTTTTATGTATTTATTTCTCTGTAACTGTTGAAAATACATGTTCATAAATAGTCTTTGTAAAGTTATTGTTTAAATGTGGCTTTTAGAGTTCATGTTGTAGATGAACTCAGTGACTGAAAATAATATTCACATGATAAGGTCATATTCGTGTTGCTGCTGCATAAATGAGCCAGTAATTTTCAGTCAATGTGTTTATCTTTAACAAGGACACCGATTCCATGCCCTGTAGAAAGTCTGCTCTGATTGTGGCAATACTGTCCCTTTAATATCTTTACACCAACTTGTGTTTATGGGATTGATGGTCAGTACTTGGGTTCAACTATCCTAAATGCTTGCATAAAAATAACTATGACCTTGAATTGGATAATCTGACAAAATGTATAGCAAGGCTGACAAGAGTGGGGATGTTTACTATGTTTACATAGCCCAACTCTCAGTATATACATTTTACTAGATCACACAACAGATATTGTTTTATAATAACTACTATCGTGTGGGGAATTTTTGGTCTAGTCCCAAAACATTTCCTGTGTACTATGATTGTTCTAACATGTTAAAAAAAATACCTTAAATTAGTTAGATGTGTTTTAAATACTGAAAACAATTCTCATGAAGGTACAGACTTCTACAGATAGGATAGATCCATATAAATTAATTTGAAACATACATTAACTCCTTTTTGAAGAATCGACTTCAACTCTTGGCCATTGGATCGAAAAGTTATACAGACTCTGACACACCTCGTAGCAGTAAGCAAGTGTTCTTTGGTTTCAATCTGGAGTAAAAGGGTGGAAAACTTATTTTACAAGTGTGAAGGATTAATACTTGTGTGTAGTTATAATCGATGGGCTGTAGACAATTACATGTACTATTTATACTAATTAAGATACATGTGTATTCAATATATACTGATAGTGTATATAATATTGGTGTGGTCCCCTTTAAGTTTTCTAGATATTGAAAATTCCTAAATTGTTATTCATAATTAAGGTTCTGCTAATACAAATTCAGCTTAGATGGTGATGATACATGCCTAGAATTGATGGCCAATTAATCACTTATTCAATGTAAAAGAAACAATAAACATTTTAAGCTTTCTCAATAGACCTTATGCATTGGCGTCATCACGCCGCCATCTTAGAGGTAAATATGATGATGAAACAATGGAAAACGCACATTTATACACACACGCGGTGCACAGATTGGGCCAATGAGCAACCTTCTTTTGACCTCTGGCCGAGGCGCCTACTCAAAATGACGTCATGTGCATAAGGTCTATACATGCTTGCTAGGAATTGGCGACAACACATATTTTAAAAATTTGGTCTTGAAATAACCAATAATGCACAGCCCTAAGTAATATTAGTTTTCCACACTAAATCTGCCCATAAAATGCTTTTATTTTCTCATTTTGTCTTTTTCTGTTCGGGGGGGGGGGGATAGATTCATCAAAAGTTAATTAATAATTGTTTGAGTGCAGAAAAACTTACATGATGTTCATCATCCACACCATTATAAGTAGTGTAAACTGTAGATGTTTTACCTACTACTACTAGTAGTACTAGTATAGTAACGTTAATAGTAGTGTAACATCCCCCATGTGTGTGTATTTTGTTAATAAAACAGCGAACAGATCATGTCCACATATCATGGTGACCCCTCCATCCATATTTGTACAGAACATTGACAATGGTTGTACACATAGCTATACTACAGTCAACCCGTACAAAACACATTTACATGGCCAGCACACTAATGACAAAATGTTAACGTTAGTTTTGTATCGTCATTAGCTGTATACATGTATAATTAATGTGAAAGTTTACATACCTTCAAATGAAACAAAGTAATGAAGACCCCTTCCATTAACTGTGAAACGATTCTCCAACGATCATTGGGACGAAAACAAATGATATCGTATCGTCACATTTACAGACCTAACTTTCTAACTCAAAAATACACAACGTCAGTTTTAACCAAAGATCGTAAAGCGCCGCGTAGCGGCGCAAGATGGAGAACTTGACCCGAACGCTATGCAAGTACGTGAAATTTACATGGAGGTCAGCGGACGCCATTCTGGCAAGTTGGGAAATGAGAAATATCCCGGATGTTAATGTAAACAAACACAGCCACCGTGACGGTCGGTAGTGTTAGTACACGAAAAACAGCTATCATTTCTTTACAAATCGGGTAAGAGCATGTATTCTAGTGTAAATGTCGACTTCTCGGATCAATAAATTACCTGCAAGGATTTATTGTTGTTTTTTAAACATGGTAAGGCTGCACTGGTGGAGTAAAAAAGCTGCACATGATCATCATGAGGGATCGTACGATGTGGCACCGTTTTGATATATACATTTGGATTTTATTGCCAGTTAAAACTTGAAAGACCACTAATTTTGTGTATGGTGCCTGGTGGTGTCTAAGGGACATGACCAAGAGCTGCGATTATCACAGCAGCTATACACTGGAGTGACTAGCACTAAGCACTTTGTTTGGCATACTGTTTTCCTGATATTTTGATTTAGCTTATATTTGTTCGTTTGGTGCTTTCAGTTTCTGTGAGTCCTGAAAATTAAAGATGGTTGGTTGCCCATGCAAAACCTGAACTCACGATCCCTTTAATTTTAGCTCTGCTGCTAGCTGCGATAATTGTAGATCTAGCTCTAATTTTTGTGTGATAATGACGGTGGAATTTTCTAAATTTGCCAAACTTTGAAATAAAATATTTATTTCTTCCTAATAATAGCCCTGTTTGTGCATTGCACCCTGGCATTATCCGTGGTGTATGCAATTGAGTGGTTTTAAGATGTTGAGATCTTTGAGCAAATAGCAGTGACAACTCTACTGCAGCGCAAGACAAATCTTTTGACATAATACAAGCTGCAATAATCGTAGCTATTGGTCAATATTCCCTCAGACCCAAGTGCTACAACGCATCATGTGTTAAAATTTGGAAATTTTTTCTACGTTTTTTGTCAACATTTTAATGCGTATATTTAAAATGTTGGGGAAAAAATACAGTGCTAAAGAAACATGTAGGCAACACAGACAAAACAATACACACTGTGGTTATTTGACAGTAGGTGCATAAAGCACATTTATTCTGACACTGGACATTTTAATTTACCAATGGTTCAGAAAAGTTGCATTAAACAGCTCATATGGAAATGCATAGTTTTCATAGTCAAGGGATGGTCTGCTATTGTTCAAATTAGGACATTCTTATTCTATGGTTATCCTGCAGTGGTTATATTCTAGTTATAGACTCAGTCTGGTTTACAGGCAGATGGCATTGAACATATGAATACATATGTCCTTATATTCAGCATTGGCCAGTAGTACTAGTTCAAAATTGCAAGATCAATTGTATAAAATTACTGAGCATCACCAGGGAACAAAGCAAACTGCACATCATCGTTAATCAGTTGGCAAAGTTAAGTATAAAGGTCAGAATTTTACAACTGACCATAATAGGAAATTAAATTCCAAAGCAATTGCAGCCTCAGCATTAAGCCAAATAAAATAAATGTTTATACTTAACCCTAACCCCCTAGACAACAAAGGCAGTTGGAGGATTTGGAAGGATTTTTATTGTTCAGTAACAATGCTTAGGGAGTTAGGGTTAATAGGGTTTTTACAGTATGTAGATACATGTATTTATTATACCAAACAAAGGGTTATCAGGTCTTATTGGTAGGTCGGATATGTTTTAATACACTTTAACCCTAACTCCACATACATGTAGCATATTTCATTATGAACTAATTCATCCATCAAACTACCACAGGATATAGTACAATGTAAAGCAAACCCAAACCTTTTGACTTGGACACATAAAACTGTCTATCACGCCCCTTAAAAGTTTGGATGTACAAAATGGTACAGTTCCTAATACATCAAAATCAGACAGAATCATGGAATGGATTTTTAAAAACTTTGAACAGTTAGGGTTAGTTTCCAATTTTAGGGTTAAGTTTCCTTATTTGTGCATTACTTTTGCGCTTTCCTTTTTTTCTCTTCAGGACACATCTTTCAGCTCTCTATTTTTGTATTTAAGTGCATACTGAATGCGCATGCTTACAAAAATGTTTACTATTCGAAACTCGAATCCTCACTACATACCCCCAGTTTTGTGTATGCACTTTGTTTGCAGATGGCATTCTTGATCAAACTACTGATTCTGTTACGAGTCATGCCTTGCCTATCAAATTCTGCTCTAAATATGTTTTCACACAGAGCACAGAATTGAACAAAAGAGCTGGATGGGACAATTAGTGAACCAAAGTCAGTTTTTGTAGTGTCCCATGCTTTGTTATGAATGAATAATTGAGAAGGTTCAAGCCAAGAATGTGTCAGGAGATATTAGTGCTGCTCGACAAGTACTGCAAGGAGAAATAACTTCATGGCCTGCCATAACTTTTCTACATAAATACCCAACAACGTAAGAAATTGTATTCTGCTCAAATATATTAAGAGCACTTTGAGTCCACAGGAACATAATGCAAACTACCAGCCACTTTGTGTGACTTGTCCTTGTTTTTAGATTTCTTTGAAAGACAACTTAAATTCAACAGAAATGAATCACAGTCAGGTGCACAATTGGAACCGAGGGCTGGCTTTATGAGTTCAGCTACCATGACCATTCTTAATGCATATCGAAATTCTGAAGCTGAAGGATTATCCCTGAAACCACCCTTACGTCTGATTGTCGAAAATGTGTTTTTTACAACATCTTGGTTGAACCTGCCTGTCAGAAGAAATTTGATTTCATTCTTGGATTTCATTTCATCCCACATTTGAGTAATACAGGCAATGTCCAAAAGCCATCCCTTGATACACAATACATTCTTGGAGCCAACATACTTAATACTCTTCAGCCATGGAATACACTCATTAAAAAATTGAACATGCTCAGAGTTCTTAGACAGAGGTCTGTGAATTTTCTTCTTCTCTTTGAAACTCCTGCAGTTGAAAGCATCAAACAGTTTGTCTATCTTTTCTACAAATTCTGCAGTGTGAACAGCTTCTGCAGGCAATTTACCCAAAGATGTGTAAGTGTAAATTCCTGCAGCAACAGTGTGACTGAGAACTTGAGCTGCTTTATTTACCCTCATTTTAGAGAAACTATTCAACTCAAAATGCCCCTTTGTCAATTTTGGAGCCATACGGATTGGTAGAGGAATCAAATTCATAGAACTGCTGAATATATGACCATTTAGCATTTTTTGTGTCCCCATCTGAACCATCAAATCTTAGTAGATACTTCATTAAGTTTGATCTTGTGTTTTTCAGAAGGTGAGGAGGGTACAAAATACTTTCTCTCCGTCTAATATGAAAAATGGGTTGTCAACTGAAATACCCAACAGTTTGAAGGTTTTGACATTATTTGAACCTTGGTCGCACACAACTAATTTTGGACACAGACCAATAGCCCTCAATTTGGCTAAACATGACTTTACCAGTTCAGCCTGTGTCTCTCCTGATGCAGCATCCTTTGAAAGGAAATAACCCAAAGGTTGCTTCCAATGAGAAAGCATGCCCTGACTATGAAAACTAATGCATGGTTTGCAATGTTATTAGTTCTACCTAAGTCACCAAAGTCCTCAAAGCCTTCAATTCTGTCATTACTGATGTCATATGTCAGCCCAGAAGCGTAAACTCATCTCATCAAATGTGACTACAGTATTTATCCCGTTCTTGCATTGAGGAAACCTTGTGCTTCATAACATCAAAGATTAGTTCATTGAAGACAGGATGGATTTCTATGCTGTGTAGCCACTTTGAAGAGAAGAAACTGAAGGCAAAGTAAAATTCTGGAACAAAATTTATAGGCTCGAGGGCCTTGGTGATAGAGAGATAATGCAATGACTTTATCGGTGTATGTCCACCTCCTACCCCTAGCCTTAAATGCGCTTTGAGGAATTTCGGAGCTGTGAAGCAAAAAATGACAGAACTGGCTCATTCAGGTATTTGCTTGCGCCATCGATGAGTTCCTTGATCGTTTCAGCCCCAGACACCATGTTGTTCATCGCCGTCTGAAGATGCTGCACTTTCCTCTTGAGCCTGGTGGTCCGTACCCGCTCTCTGTGAAGAGCTTTAGTTTCATGTGATGGCTTCTCATCAAGCAAAGGTGGAGAAGTATCATCCTCATGCTGCTTGCAATAACTATGATCGACATGGATGTGTACATCAGGGGAAACTACAAAAAGGAAAAAAAAATTACAAACATATTTTAACTGCAAATCTTAACTAGCTACTGATCTCAGGCAAACAGTGATGTGTAAAATTGAATCCAAAAAATGGATTTGTATTTTATGATACATGCCACCTTGAGTGTAACCATGGCTTCTATGTACAAGGTCTCTGAAACAATAATAGAAGTTTTCCTACTTAGGGGGACAACGATTAATCCATTAAAAAAAACTTGCACTAAAATATGGCTTAGGCATGAACTAAACAATTCTTCACGGCTCATTCTTTGTGCTAAAAGAAGAAAAGACACAGACTCCTCCCCTTCATTCTTCTATGGTTAAAGTACAAGGAAGTGTGTACAACATTTGACCATAAATGTCATTGCAAAATGTTCACCTTATAGGCCTCTCTTGTGCAAATGCATGGACAGTATAGTGCATCAAACCTAATCAATAAACACATTTATTATCGACAAAGATATACCAAAGTTTAGAAGTTTCACATCTGTATTCGACAATACATTATGTATCAGGTTTGTGAGCCACCTGGTGATTATAATTCCAAATATACAGGTAACAGCCGTTAGAAGGCCCTGAACAGTCTCAACCAGATGACACTAAGCCTTGACCTTGGACACTCAAAACTACTTGAAATTCAGTTTTACATCTACCTTTCAAACGCTTTGGAAGGATGTCGTCTTGTGCATTGATGACCTTCCTTTTCAGTGGTCTCCTTCTTGGTTCAGCTGGTTTTGGTTGATTGGGAATGCTGAAAACTGTTGGAACTGCATTCCATTTGAGCCTTTTTTTCTCTGTGTTGACAAAGTGACTTGGCTCAAAATGCTCGGAGCATAGGCGACAATTATTGTACATATACCACGGAGTTCTCCCTTGCAGGTCTCTACGCCTAGTGTTCTGCACCCACTGTTGGCTTCTGAAATGAGTACATAAGGGAATGTAATTGTAAAGTGAGGCCAAAATGATCAGTAGGCCTATTCCAGTAATGCAGGAAATGGATCAGACTCAGTCAGAGCTCAGACAGTCAGAATGTCAGAACTAACATTAAACCCAACAACGTTTACTTTAAGTTCTCCTTCATAATGTATTCAAAAGAGGTCACATCAGTCTTGAGTTTAAAAATAAATTTATAAAACAAAATGTTTAAAATGAAAAATGTGAAAAAAGAAAAAAAAAGTGTGCCACAATTGCGTTACGTTATAGTAAAAAACTAACACAGCCGATCATGCCCGATGACGATGTCATGCCATCCTGTCCCTGTAGCCGTTAGAATAGACCTTATGCATATGACGTCACACACCAGTAGTAACTGAAGTGCGCCCTCGCTCAGAGGGCAAAAGCAAGCTATACCGTAATACCGACGGTAACCGACCGCTAGATGGAGATCTAGAGAGGTAGCCTGGAGTGAGGACGTGCTTTCTCGTTGGGAATGTGCCACACCCAAACGTCAAGTGTTTTACATGGTAGCCTACCCCTTTGACCACAATAAACCTAACAGTGTTCAACGTCGCTGCAGAGTGGTGAGATCAATTCCATTTCGGTCTTTCATTTTATTACACAAAATCCTACTTTATTCACTAAACTTTACTAGTAGCAGTTTCTAGAAAATAAAGCCTCTTCATCGCCGTCAGGTCATCATGACCGACGAATCCGATGGGGACATGTCTTGGGACCAACTATCGCAACAACAAATAGAAAGCCAACAACAATGTAGACAAAGCCAAAATCAACCTCGGTCTTCTTTAGATATATTAATGAGTCAAGCTCAAGAAGGAACTGACGAACCCCAAACGCCAAAACAGAAATCTAGCCTGAATAGAAAAAGAACAAAATCACAAAATACGGAAAATGACAACTCTGATTCTGACAGCACAAACACAGAATACCATGGCAGACAGCTAAAAAGACGTAATCTGAACACTTGTGAAACTCAAGGTAACCCCACTATAGTTGTAATAAACTCACCAGATGTTAAACTTGCACAAATAAATCCCCTCAAAATTGCAAAAGCTCTAAACTCAATAGGGCAAAACATAATAAAGAATGTCTCGAGAAATACCCAAGGTGGCATAAGTGTTAAGTGTCATACCCCTGGTCTAGCTAAAAAACTGAAAGGCATCTCCCAGTTGGGACAATGGTCTGTCACTACAGAATTCGCAAAATCCGAAACTCAAAGTAAAGGAGTTATTTATAGAGTCCCACCCGAACTTTCAGATAAAGAAATTATCGATGAATGCAAACAAATGGGTGTCATTGATGTACGTAGATTAATGTACAAAAGAAATGGTCAAACTGAGAAAAGCCTTTCAGTTTGTCTTACATTCAACTCTCCCAACATGCCTAAAAAGGTACAACTGGGCTATGAAATCTTTGATGTAAGACCATACATCCCTCCTGTCATACGATGTTTTAATTGCCAACGTTAGGCCATGTAGCCAGTACTTGCAGAAGCAAAATCAGATGCGTCAGATGTAGTGGTGCTCACTCATGACCAGTGCAACCAAAAAGAAACTGTTAGATGCAGCAGATGCGGTGGAGAACACTCATCGGCATATGCAGGATGTAACACATACAAAAGCAGAAAAAGAAAATTCAAGAAATCAGAGTAACTTACAATATATCTTATGCCGAGGCAGCCAAATCCGTTCATACTAACATTACGGTTCATACAGAAAAACCTACAGACACACCCAGCCAAATATCCAAACCAACTAAGATTTACACTGAAGAAAAAAGAATTTGGACAAACTCAGGAAATCTTCAAAATAATGAACAAAGAAAACAAAATCAGGCCACCCCTGTAGAAAAAAAGGACGCATCTACTCAAACTGACCAACCTGTTGGGTGTCAAACTGAACCAACTGTACAATACCTCCAAGCAAACAAATCTTTCATAGAATTACTCATAGGAACACTTCAAATCTGGGAATCTAGTAAAAATAAGGAAAATAAAATTTTGGAAATTCAAACATTAGTTGAGCACTTATTTCATTACAATACTGAGACACAAAAAACAAGTGGCAAACAAAGACGTGGCAGCTCATCACAGTCTCCAAACCGGAATACAACGAAAGACAATCAATCAAAGCAAACACAATCCAAACAAAGAAAACCCACTACAGAAAATATGCAGGTCGAATCTATACCAAACACGTCAACCCATAAATCGTCTAGTCAACGTACAAAAGGAAAAAACACAATGCAAACATGATTCTCATCCTCATGGTTTTAATTTTACAATGGAATGCTCAATCTTTGATAGCTCATGGAAATGAATTTAAAAATGCAATTTGCGACTGGAATAAAAACCTGATATAATATGTATCAATGAAACTTGGTTAAAAGAAGGTAAAAATTTCAATCTTCCTGGGTACAACATATACAGGAGTGATAGAAACACAAATAGTAAAAATACTGGGGGAGGTTGTGCTATTTTCACAAAAAGAAGTATGGCCGTAAATTGCATTAAAGATAAAGATTTTCCCATTCAATATCAAATTGCAGAAATTTACAATAGTAACAAAAATAAACTTAATATTATCAATGTTTACAATCCCTGTTTGAAAATTATGGATAATCATCTTGCTGAAATTGAACAACATATCTATAAAAATACCATTATTTGTGGTGACTTTAATAGCCACAATCCTCTTTGGGGAAGTAAAAAAATTGATGGAAATGGACAAATTATAGAAAATCTCATAGACAAACATCAATTAGCCTGTATTAACAATGGAGAAGGCACTAGAATAAATATCTCTCAGGGTACTATGTCATGTATTGATATCACTCTTACTACTTCTGAACTAGCCTCCAAATGTACTTGGAATATAATAGAGGACACATGGGGTAGTGACCATCACCCTATCATTATTGAACTCGATCAAAAATGTCTATATACTCCATTTAAGCCAACCCCTCACTGGTCTATGAAAAAAGCCAACTGGGCTACTTTCCAAGCTGCCTGTGATGAATTTATTACTGAACCAGAAAAAACTAGCAATATTGAAGATACTTACAATACGTACATTGATCAATTTACTAAAGCCATAAATTGTTCCATCCCCAAAACAAACCCAAATAAAACTACCAAAATCCCAACATCATGGTGGAATGAGGATTGCACAAAGGCAATTACAAATAGAAAAAAAGCTCTTAAAGTACTTTTAAAACCTGTCACCCAGATGACCTTATAACCTATAAACGTATAAAAGCTATTGCACGTAAAACCATCAAATTTGCAAAGAGAGAAGACTGGAAAAATTTCTGCAATACTTTAAACTCTCAAACCCCTCAAAAGATATGGAATAAAATCAACTGTATTAATAAAATACAACGTAAACCCAACATTCCTATCCTCAAACACCAAAATAAAGAATTCATTAATGACAAAGAAAAAGCAAATCTCCTTGTTAACCATTTATAGCGTAAGCAGTGATAATAATTGTAGTGCTTTAGATACAAAAAAGCAAGTCAAGATAACCTCCTCATTAACAATAATAATGACAATGTCATTAATGACCCTTTCAAAATGTCAGAGCTGGAAGAGGCAATCAAATCAGCTAAATGCACTTCCCTGGTAAAGATGGCATTGACAATAACATACTCAAACATATCCCTTTAAAACCCGTGAATATTTACTCATTATTTTAATATCATCTGGAACAATTCCCACTGCCCTAAGAGCTGGAAAGAAGCCATTCTTATTCCACTCTCAAACCGGAAAACCCTCAAGAACCACAATCTTATAGACCAATTGCTCTTACATCCACTATCTGTAAACTCATGGAGCGAATGGTAAACAGCAGACTCATCTGGTATCTTGAAAATTTAATCTCCTCAGCAATCAACAATGTGGATTCCGTAAGGAAGAAGCACCAAAGATCACATCATTCAACTTGAAACGACTATTAATAAAGCTTTTGCCAATAAAGAAAGCACTCTAGCAGTCTTCCTGGACTTGGAAAAAGCTTATGACATGTTATGGCCAAAGGAGTCATCATTAAATTACAATCTCTGGGAATTTATGGTCGTATCACTCGATGGATCAGTAATTTTCTTTCTAACAGAATAATACAGGTTAAAATAAACGGTGTGTTTTCTGAATTACGCACTATTGAAAATGGCATTCCCAAGGTAGTGTCATCAGTCCAATTTTATTTAATATTGCTGTAAATGACCTTGCTAAAGCTACTTGTGGTATTAACATCTCTCAATTTGCTGATGATATTGCCATCTGGAAATCAAATAGAAATATTAACTTCATTACTAAAAAATCCAACAAAACTTAAATAACATCGTCTCCTGGTGTGAGAAATGGGGATTCAAAATTTCTATTCCAAAACTAATGCTATCCTCTTTACCAACAAAAGAAATGTTACTACTAAATTAAACATAAAAAATGTTAACATTAATTTTCAACAAACAGCCAAGTTCCTTGGAGTCCTTTTCGACAGTAAACTAAATTGGAAGGAGCACATCAATTACACCATTGTTAGAAGTAAAATAAACTAAACCTCCTTAGATGCATCAGTGGAACTGACTGGGGTGCAGACTGTAAAACTCTTTATCACCTTTATCAAATGCTTATTAAACCCTCTTAGAATATGGGTGTGAAGCCTTTAATTCGCAGCCTCTAATTATAAACAGAAACTAGACAGCATCCAATATCAAGCTTTAAAAACGTGCACTGAGCGCTCTATGGGACTTCTCTCAAGAAACTTCAAATAGAGTGTGGTGACCCCCCACTACAACTACGCCGCAACTTTCTTTGCAACCTATATGGTATCAAACTAAATATTCACATTTCTCATCCTAATAAACCCTCCAACTTGACAACTGGCAAAAACAGTATTTCGCTGAAAAGTGGAGTAATAAATTGCACCACACCCTTTGAAGCGAGGTGCAACCAACCCACCATTAATATATTCCCTCTCTTCAACCCTTTTCCCTATTGGCACTACACAAATCCCATTATCTCCACAGAAATATTTAACCATACTAAACATATTAAAAATAATAATGAAAAGGGTCTTATTGCTACCGAAATTATTAACACTATCTGGAGTAATTCCCTTCATATTTACACAGATGGTTCCTTAAACCCAGATACAAATACAGTTGGATGCGGTATATTTATTCCCCAACTCAAATACTCTAAGAGCATTAAAATAAATAATGAAGCCTCCATTTTTACAGCAGAGCTCTTTGCTATTCTATTAGCCGTTGAGTGGATTGAACAAGTCAAACCAATTCACACCTGTATTTTCAGTGACTGCTTATGCAATCCAAGCCATCTCCTCATCCTATTCCCAGTAATAAAATAATCTGTGACATTCGACACACTTTAATTAGCATTCGTAATCAAGCAAATACAGTCATTTTTGAGTGGATTCCTGGTCATTGTGGAATAAAAGGAAATGAAAAGGCTGACGAAATTGCCAAAAAGGCTACAAGCAAAAATTATATTGATTACAATTTACCACTTACCACCACAGAAGCTAAACACCAAATTAAAAAACACCTCAAACAAAAATGGCAATTAAAATGGAACGATTCCAAAGGTTCTACACTCAAATTAATCCAACCTGAGGTTTCCTTCCACATAAACTCATGGAACCTTCCACGCTGGCAGGAAATTATTATTCATAGACTTCGTATGGACATGTGTAACAGTCTCAACAGTTTTTACTACAAAATAGGAAAACATCCCGATGGTCTCTGCGAAATCTGCCACATTTATGATAATACCAATCACTTTCTCACATCTTGTAAAAAATATGACAACAATAGAAAAAACTTACAAAAATCACTTAAATTTAATAATAACCAAATGACCCTTAAAAATCTCCTTAGTTCCAAATATAACATTATTCATATACTTCACTATATTAAAAAGTGTAATGTTAAGCTTTAAAACTTTTACAGATCTTTTCATATCAACCCATCTCTCATTTCATTATATATATATTTTTTTTAAATTTAAATATTTTTTATTTAAGAGGGTATAGTTTCACTCTACATTGCTGAAGTGCAGGCATTCAGTGATTGGCTGGACAGAGCGCCACCATTTCTTCACCTGGAGCGTTGCGGGCCTGAAAATTTACCGGCGGGGCCCGGGCCCTTAAACTGCATGAAAAACGGCTCGGTTTGCAGGAGCACTGTGGCGCTCCATGTCTGGAGGATTACTGGCGCCCTCTTTTTCAGCACGACCCTCAACTTCTCCATGTCACAGCTTAACATACGTGTACACATACATAATTGTAGACCTACGCACCAAATTTCTGTCACTCCTGTATTTTCAAATAGTAATTTTTTTTTCAGTTTCACCCTTTGGAAACCAATTACATACGCTCTTCTCAACTACATTTGACTTGTTCTTAGGACAAAATCCAACATTTGTGAAACTATAAAGACCATGAAGTGGAATTGACCTCAGCCATGTTAACATAACTGTAGTGCTAGTAAGTAGTAGGATACCTCGTTACCATCAAGTGTTTTTTCTACTGCGTTCTCGCTCCAGGCTACCTCTTGCTGTATAGTGACTGGCACAAAGGGCACATGGACTGCCAAAAGTGCCATTAATCTACAACAACAACAACAACAACCGACCGCTACTAAAAAAATTAAGTCCTGGATCATGGAGTGGCTAGCTGAACTGTACTGAACGTTCGTTGCACTACTAATAGTCGTCAGTGTTCCGTAAGATAATGGTTAATTTCTGCTGCATTGTTGGTTGCTCTAATCGCAGCAATCGAGACAAGGAAGTTTCATTTTATTGCATACCCGCAATATTGGAACATCAAGGTCAGCATGCAGCCAACTTGTCCAAACAACGGCGAAAAAAATGGCTCAGTAACATCAAACGCAGCGATGGCAACCGTCAAGTCATCGCGTGTGTGTTCGGCGCATTTCATTCGGGGTAGGCTACGTAGTTATACTTCATTCTACATCATGAGTACATGTCACAATTTACTTTTTAGTGCTTTACCATTCCTTTAAACTAAATGAAATGTCTATGAATATGAGTAGCATGTCATATGGTATGTTCAATGAGAGTGTTAATGTTAACTCAAATGTGTGAACTGCGTAGGCAGGGCATGCGGCATAGGACTAACGTTAGCAAAAATGGTTTTCCCTTATTACAATACAATACAATACAATACAATGAAGGCATTTATATAGCGCTCTTACACAAACGGTATCACAGCGCTTTACAGTGAGATGCAAGTACAATTTAAAAATACACAGTGCCTAAAATAAATGAGAGATGTTAAATTGACTCAATGAAGAAGCATGACGGATACCAGATGGTAGTTCATTCCAAAGTAGCCTCCTAAAGTACTAGTCTATTCATAACAGTTAATCATAACAAATTTGGCATAAAAAAATTGAAAGACTTAGTGTCGGTGAAAAATCATAGCTGCTTCAAATTTCAATCCAGACTTTTTAGATGCCACGTGACTGGCTTATTTTTTCAAAAAGACAAAAATGCATGGTAAAATATCATCTTATTCTTGTATAAAATGTGATAAGATCTGCTATATTTCTCTTCCTTTGTTTTCAGGAAAGCCATCATTTTTTCATGAAGTTGATAATCCAGACTGGGCACCTACGCAGAAAATGGGCTATACCAGTAGTCATCTCGCAACTCCTGCAGCATCTCAGCGTTTTGAACGGTTAAACGGGCGCAAAAGGAAGGCAGAGGATGTAGTGACTGCATCAGTTCTTCTGGACTTACATCATGAACACCGTTCAGTGCAAGACAACCTGGATTCACCTACGGCTATGTTACCCCAAGGAACACAAGTTCAGACAGAACTCTCGTCAAACGACATTGATTCGATTGAACAGAAACTTAAAAATCTACAGGAGGACAACATTGCCTTGAGATCACAATTTCGAGATGTTGAAAATAGGATTAGGTCATCTGGTCTCCAAGAACAGGACTTTAAGGATGATGATGCAAAAATAAAATTTTACACTGGACTTCCATCATGGGCAGTATTTTTGTCACTGTTCACGCTCATTGCAGCTGCGCTCCCAACCTGTAAGAAACTTACAAAATTTGACCAAGTGCTAATGTTCCTCATGAAACTGCGTTTGAATGTTTTCGATGAAGACTTAGCGTACCGATTTGGTGTTAGCCAGTCGACTGTTTCCAGAAATTTTCATCGTGTTTTAGATGTATTATTCATTAAGACCCAGTCTCTCATACATTGGCCAAGTCGCGAAGCTCTTCGCTTGAGCATACCAACATCATTTAGAAAATTTTTTCACAAATGTGCTGTTATAATTGATTGTACTGAAGTGTTTATAGAGCAACCGTCAGATTTGTTGGCAAGGGCCCAGGTTTGGAGCAATTATAAACGTCACTCCACGGTCAAGTTTTTAATAGGAATTACACCACAGGGGTCAGTGTGTTTTCTTAGTAAATGTTGGGGAGGCCGGGCGACAGACACAGAGATAACAGAAAACAGCAATCTTATTGACAAACTCATGCCTGGGGATCTCATTCTTGCTGACAGAGGGTTTTTCGTTAATGATTACTGTGGCATGGCTATAGCAGAAGTTAAAGCCCCTCCATTTACGAGAGGAAAAAAGCAGTTAGAAAAGATTGATGTAGATTGGAGCAGGGAACTGTCGTGCGTAAGGATTCATGTTGAAAGGGTTATAGGTATGGTCAAGCAAAAGTACACTATTCTCCAAAATAGGATACCCATCACCCTCATTAAAGATGGAACATCACCGGAGGCGACTGTGAATAAAATTGTAAGAGTTGCATGTGCTCTTGTGAATCTTTGTCCAGGCATAGTTCCCATTGACTAACTCACCTTGCCTATACTTATTGCTCATTCTTTTGCAACTCGGAAATTATTTGTTTATCCCTAATTATATTATATACCAGTAGCTCATTGGCAACATTTTTAAATATGAACTTTTTTTTGTAATTTAATTCATTGTGTTAATTTTCATACTATAAACACAAATTTAATTTGGCAGGTAAAGTTCTACATGTATCTAATTTGTGAAATATACAATGAAAAGTCATGAACACATCATCAATTAAATTGTTTTCCATCATTTAATCCTAAAATTTATTGAGAGATTGTTGTAAAATGATTAAGATTAAGGGTTATTGTGCTATCTTTACTAAATTTTGGGGTATCCATGTACCATTCTTGTGTACAGTATGCAATATTTTAAGGCATGCATAGAAAAAGCATTGTGTACTTGGCAGTTTTTGTTTTTGTGGCATTTTGGAGACTGCATGTATACAAGGGTTAATTTTACTTAAGTTTTGACACAATGTTCACTCATCACTATTCATAAAGATGTTGCTTGCATGTCATGTTAGAAATACATTTGTGACCTTTGGTTACCAAAAACGTTTATACATTCGCTTGCAGTACCTTATTTCGAGTTTACATGTCCTGAATCTGATATAACTTCATTCATACATGTTGGGGTCTACTTTAGAATTACACCATTTTGCTAAAGGACGTGTGCATTGCAATATTTTGATATTTTCAAAACCATAACCGATTTAGCCGATATTTTTTTGAATATGGTGCTATTGTTAAAACCATCATTCAGTCAAATGATGTTCACACAATTGGAATGTTAATGTAAGCACCGCAAGAGTTCATTGTTCATTTTTCATTATTTTCTTCTTCCCTCCTACAAATTTGGGCAATGAGGGCAATACCATTTCCCTTTAGGGGGAACGCGAATAAGTAAACATTCCATATGAAACCAATTAATCATGCAGTTCTTGCTATCACATGCAATCATCTGACCAAATGATGGTTTTTCACAATAGCACCACAGCTTGTCTGCATCCTCCTCATCATTCTGGCTTGTTGTGTCCATTGGCTGCAAAACCTGCACATTTCCACCTGATGACTGAACTGGCTTTCTTGACAGCCATTTCCCCACAAGTTCTGGTAAAACTCCAGTTACAAAAAAATGTCGGACACTGTCCACTGCTCCTTCAAAAAAGTCTCTGTCCCTGGCAATGCTTTCACTAAC
Source organism: Zoroaster sp. YZ-2022 (assembly GCA_029582265.1). Lineage (NCBI taxonomy): Eukaryota > Metazoa > Echinodermata > Asteroidea > Forcipulatida > Zoroasteridae > Zoroaster > Zoroaster sp. YZ-2022. The sequence continues at coordinate 25,093,249 of CM055832.1, read as the reverse complement.
AAATTCCTTATTTGTCCAAAGAATGAAAACTCCCTTTTCGATGTCCCACACATTCAATTGTGCTTGTACTTGATAATAATATTGGTGATCCTTCTTTAAGTGCCAGTTCTCCCCATTGTAGTCCATGCAAAATTTCTTTGCAGTCTCTCCAGAGATACCGGGAGGTAAACCATCTTTCACACAGAAGGGACACTTAATCTCTACCAATTGTGTGCCACAGCAGTCACAGTGAAGAATGGCATCTGGTGATGTCTCCGATGAAGGGGTATTTCGTGCTGATCAGCAGACCGCAATCCTTTACTTTGAGGTTTTGATGCTTGTGCCCTCCTGTTGCAGATATGCATCTCTGGCTGTCCTTTCATGGTCACAGCCCCATCTATGTAAGAAAGAAAACATACAAGAGATGTGATACGCAGTCCACACTAAGCAATTAAAAGAAAATGGGGAAAATAAATTTAAAAAATGCTTGTTTCTAACCAAAGTTAGAAAGTTGATCAATAGTGCAGTTTCAGATTTAATGAAGGTGGAGATTCTATACTAAATATAGCAACTTCCATTAGGGCTTAGTAGTAGTAGAATTGACAGTAAATCCATTTATTACCTTGTTGCTTCTGTGGAGAAACGAAAGGCCTCTGGATAGCAGACTCGTTTGATCAGACTTGCAGATGGCATGGCAAGATTTGTTCTGGCTGCACTCTTGAAAATAGAAGCCGTGATCCGTCCTGCTCTCTGTGAAACCAAAGCTTGTTCAAGGCCTGTTCCTTGTAGCCACTTCTACAACTCGACACTGGTCTGAAGTTATCTGCCAAGAAATAAATTCAATAAACAAACTCTGAGTGAAGAGGATGATTTCATAATATTCGAAAAAAGCTTGCTACAAATTGCACATGTTTGGTTTCTTACTTAATAATCAAATTTTAAGACTACTCTCATTTCTGTGAAAATATGTCATAACCTATGACTCTACAATGTCAGACTTCTTGCCTAGTCTGCACCACTGCAAATATTTTCAAGTGTGTGATAATTACTGGGAAGTTTATTTTTGGTTTTGGCTTCTTATGACACTACTTGTAGTGAAATATCAATGTATACATGTAGTTTCTGCTCACAACACAAAACATGACTCGGCTTCTGTTCAGAAGTAAATATACTTGACACTGTATGTGTGTGGTAATGGTACTAAATTACTTACTTCTAATGAATCAGCAAGTCCAGCACACTTGGCGAGAAGTTCTGTATATGAGAGTCCCAAGCTGTCTGGGTCATACAGTGATGACATCAATGGTGGGTACTTGTTGGTGCTGGATAGAGGGACGAATTCATGGGCATACTCATCCATTACACGATGTACCACAGGTCTTGCTGGTGATTGTGCAAGGGAAGTATGGAATGCTGCCAGTTCTGCTTCTGTTGGTGGAGCGATGACATTCTTCACTGTAGACTCTGTCCTCTGCCTCTTGTTGCAGCTTGATGATGGTTTGGCAAAATTGATCATCTCCACTTGGGCAGCAAAAACCTTCAATAACAAGAGAAATCATGTGAAAAAATAAAGTTTAATGTTCACTGTCTTTCACTTCATTTCTATTTATTTAATTTATTCATGTTCTACATGAAGAAATATTCATGCTAATATACTGCAAAGTTCAATGTCCAAAAACCAGTAGCAGGTATTCTCATACTGTCAAGAAGAACATGAATAATGAGTCTTGTAGGTGATTTACATTTCTATTTGCTGGTAACCATGTGCAGCTTTTAGAAGTACATGCATCCTCTCCTGGGATCTTCCTGAGTTGGTTAGCCTTCATGACACTGGACACCAGGGCGGCAATATGAGAACAAGCCTCCCCCAACCTGTACAATGTACATGTAAGTAAAAAGGATGTTGTCAGGTAATGAAAAAAACATTATTTCTGCAAGCTATTACTTGTAGTGTTTTTAAGTATTTTTTTTATAGTGCAATAACGTTATATTGACTTTCGGTACTTTGGGGGGGGGGGGGGGGGTTATGATTAAGTGTATCTCACTATGTTTCAGCCACATGTAAAGAGAAGGAAACCAAATTGTGTACATTCACACTGAAAGTCTGTGTACAACACAGAGCAGAGGCAATATAAAACTTATGTTTGAAAGAGGGATTTTTTGTTTAATTTAAAATAAACAGATATAATAATTAGCCGTTGGATGGAAACATTTTAGAAATAGGCTAATAAGTAAAGAATTTGGCGACAATAGTTAACTTTTCACTGGTAGGCATAATTATAAACAACAAGAAGGAAGAAACATTGTCTTACCCTGCCATACATGTGCAATGAGCAGCAAGAATCTCCCCACATTTCTCGACAGCAAACCAAGGAAGAAGACATGTGGCCGACATTCTCTGGCTGTGCTTAACTTTCCCAATCACGATGTACCTGGTTACCCCTGCTTCCGTTTTGTAGGTGTATAACCTCATGTCATGAACCCATCCTGCCTTGACAAAACTGTCTGATCCGATCATCGATTTCCATGCCTACATGAGAGAGAGAGAAAAATATTGAATCCATGTGATGCTCCAAAGTTGAGAGATGCTCTGCTAGAGCTGCTCAACATACTAGCCTACATCATGATAAAGATATAAGATAAATATGACTGATGTCTACAGAAAACACAAATGCAATCATGTATTAATTATAAGGGAAGAAAGCTGATCACTGAAAAGAGGACGTAAGTTAGGACTAACAATAAATTTTGAAGGAGATTTAGTTTTGATCACTCAGATTTTTTTCCACAAACAATGTAAATGAAGTCAGGCTGAAAAAAAAACTTACTCTGATCTCTTCCCGCGTATGCTGGCTTGGAGTTGATATCATGTAAATATACATGTCACTCCACTGTACTTCAGGGATATCCTCCGGTGAGGCATCAAGATATTTATCGTCGATGATGTACGGATCCGTTTTCAACTCACACGCTGATAATTTTTCCAAGTACCGAGCTTTCGAAGTACCGATCAACTCTTCCGCATATGCAGAGAGTTTTGTGGACATAATGCCGCACTTAAACTAGATCTATCTGTATGAATAACGTTAGTCTGAATTAGTCTAAACGCTCAAAATGAATATAAAAATGAATATAATAATCCAAATAACACGAGAAATGTCATGTAAACACAAAACAGCTGATCGACTTGACACCGGGCGACCCGGTGTCACGGTCTCAGCTATCCGGCGTGCTCAGCTATCCGGATGACGTAGCCGGGCATTTCAGCACGCTGTAGTCACGGTCTCAGCTATCCGGCGTGCTCAGCTATCCGGATGACGCACGTTCACTGCTCGTGGAGGCCGCCATGACAGTTCCAGCAAGTGTGTGTACATGTACGTACGTATACACGTACATGTACACTACACGACTCAGCACGGCACTAAAATGGACTACTTTCGTACGCTGTGCGCAGACATAGCATGACGTAATTTTACCATATTTGGTCATCCGGATAGCTGAGCACGCCGGATAGCTGAGACCGTGACACCGGACGTAAATAGAGCACCGGCATAGAAAAAGGAAACTGTATCATTTCTTTATAAATTTGATCGCACGCGGTGCATGCAGTCGCGACGAGCCCTTTGGTTGACCTCTAACATGGCGTCGTGACTGGTCGTTAGGGGCCTGGTGACGTCAATGCATAAGGTCTATGCCAAAGCACGCATTATACGCGCGTCGCTAGTGGCGACCCCGATTGTTTATCTTCGTTGAACCTTGACACGATCCCACCATGCTTTGCGCGCGTGAGATTCCGAAGAGGCTTATATTATAAGCCAGGCACTTCGTGTCTGACGTCACTGTGTTTGATCTGGTATTGCGCGGCGCCCAGTTGAGAACCCATTTCTACAGCAGAATCTTACGGAGAGGTTAATAAAACTCAAACAATAAACAGGCATTTTTTGTTGCAAACTGATGTTTTATATCTACCTGTTTACAATTATGAGTGAAATACTGCAAACACTGTGACTCGATATGCACGCACACGTGTGCATATTGTTTATGTTTTCAAATGGGTTCTCAACTGGGCGCCGTGCAATACCAGATCAAACGCAGTGACGTCCGACACCAAGTGCCTGGCTTATAGCCGCACTCAACTCAAACAACACAAATAGACACATTGTCTAGCTCCCATGCGTGTGTACAATGCACTGTATAAGCAGGCATACACCAATCACCGACTACCCGCAACACCACCAGTGACCCGGCTACTTTGTGGTATGGAGCGCCCCATTTGAAGAATTTTTTAGTATTTAAATAATAATTCAATAAAACATTATTAAAAAATATGCTTAAACAATTTATTGTGGCACTTAAACGAAAATTCCCAAGATTTGGCCTCTTTTTCGTTTTTTTTCCCAAGATCCCAAGCTGGGTATGAAATTCCCAAGATCTTGGGAAAATTCCCAAGCAGTGGCAACGTTGGTCTGTGGGACAGGACCAAGAGCTACGATTATCGCAGCTACAATCTTCTTGCAAGCAAGGACCCTTAATTGCTCTATTTTTTATGTCTCTGTTTTTTGACACTATTTAAGGGGCTAGGCTACTTGCCTACTTGTAGTAGTAGTAGTACTAGGCCTACATGTACTCCACGTAATACAAACTTACAAAGCCCATTAATCCTGAGAATGAGCATGACGAGGCCTACCGATCAAAACCCAAACAAATCAAAGAATAATGGTTATTATGAGGATGACTAATAATTGCATCGGGAAAAAACCATAATATTATTAAGAATAATGGTCTTACTGTGCTGAACTTGAAAATATGATCAACATTGGATGCCTTCAACGGGGAGCAAGAGCGCCGGTAACCGGTTGCGAAACACTGATCCGATATATCCACAGTGCAGCTGCGAAGCGAAATCTCGAGTAGAAATCGAGTGGCCGAGCGGTCTAGCTTACCGGACTCAAGTTCTGGTGTTAGCAGCAGAATGTGGGTTCGAATCCCGGCCGTGACACTTGTGTCCTTGAGCAAGACACTTAACCATAATTGCTTCTCTCCACCCAGGGGTTAAATGGGTACCTGTGAGGGCAGAGTTGGTTGATTAGCCCTATATACGCTGTAATGGCAGCAATTGAGCTGTATACTCCCCAGGGAGCTGAGATGGTTTCAGGAATGATTTATGAGCCTTATGAGCCTTATGAGCAGGGGTAATAATATAATGCGCCTTGAGCACCACTCAGTTGGTGGATACGTGCGCTATATAAGTCCACACATTATTATTATTATTATTACACAGCGCCATCTACTGGCGCTTGCGCTTTTCTGGGGATTGATATAATTATTTCTGGCGCTTGATATATTTCTGGGGATTGATATATATTTCTGGCGTTTGATATATTTCTGGGGACTGATATATTTCTGGGGATTGATATATTTCTGGCGATTGATATATTTGTGGGATTGATATATTTCTGGGGATTGATATATTTCTGGCATTTGATATATTTCTGGCATTTGATACATTTCTGGCGTTTGATATAATTCTGGCAATGTTCTTTACATCCCGCACCGTGTATATATGGCGCGCAACTCGTATAATTACTTTAATATAATGTTTGCAACTGTTATATTTTTTTAATTGGTTTATATTACTCAAATATTCGCCAATGTTTGTTTTATATTTGTTTTTATATTTTTATTTTTGTAGTTGTCTTTTTTGCCCCAATGGCCGCCCATATACTATGACTTCCTGTGTATACTACTTTTTTCCTACAATCCACCGGTTCATGATTGATTGATGATACTAGTCCGAACCAACTTTGGCGGTGTATGTATATCGAACACAGCATAGTATAAAGCATAGAGAAAGGATACAAAGCTCAGTTATGACTTCGGGTTCAGCATATTTGTTTGGATGACGAAAATATATTTTAGGCAAAATCAGGCAGTTTTCTCCATGATTTGAAAATGGGCCAAACTTCCTCATCGGTTTCGAATTCCAGCAATGCTAACAGAGGTAGTTAATTTCATTGTTATATTTTTATAACGTTAATCGGTAACTAATAATACTAATAGTATAGTAATACAAGTAATACTAATCCTACACTAATACTTAGTTGTACCGAGTGATTTTATAATTTTGCTACTTTCTATTGCAACTGCAAGTGCAAGGATTAAATTATGAAAGATATTTGAAGGATCTGTCTTTGTAATAATAAATGTTATTTTGAAATGTTTTGATGTATGTTCATGATGAAATATTTTTGGAGAAACCCGGTCTTCCTCCATGACCATGCTCGTTTAAAACACAATTCCAATTGATCCAGCAATTTTTGCTGCAATTAATCGTTTCATAGCACACACACAAAAAAAATTAAAAATAAAAAAATCTAAAAATGCCAACGCACGGGTCTCAGGCAAAGCGCGCGGAGACCAGAAACCGGTGACTTTATTTGTTGGCCCTACATGTAGGTGAAAGGTGGCGCTCAATGCATTTTCGCTCATCCCCACCGCCTTTATCCAAAGGCGCTGGGTACAGCATCACTCCACTGATCTTTACTGTCAGTATAATCATAGAGAAAGAGATCCGTGGTACACTCCGAAATCTCTGAGCTCTCATTGGTAAATTTTTGTGACCCCATATAACCCGCGGTTGCTACTTCCTGTGTATACGTTCATGATCGCCCGAACGATTTGTGTTTTTAGAAACATGATGTTGTGAAATGACTTTGAGTGTACCAGCAGTAATTTAGGTTCAGGACCAATCACGTCCCCAGGGTTGACCCTGGCCCTTGGACGAGGTTGGTTGGTACATTATGTGCGTGTATATCGAACGTACAGCAGGGTCATTCCGTGTCAAATCAACCAATTTTTGGAAAAGTTCCCAGGTGACCCTCTCAGATTTTGATGAAACTTCATCAGAATGATGGAATGTGGCCAGAATGAACACATACAAAAAAGCCAAATCATACTCCATGTCGTTTTCGAGATATATGGCCCTTTGAAATTTGGTCGAGGCGGCCATTTTGTGAGCGCGCGAGTCACGAAAAGTGATTTTTGTGATATTTTCCAAATTTGAAAGCTCATAATACAGTCTTTGTAGCAGGTAGAAAGCTCAAATTTGGTACTCTAGCTAACTTTTTGCCAATTTTCATGAATCTGCACTCAAATTGAATGTATCTCATTTAGTTTTTTAGTTATTGTCACCCAAAGTAGGCACCTTATTCAGCCGAAAATGTTTTTGGCGATTTTTGAGGTCACCCTGTGCCGACATGAGGGGTCACATGAATCCCATATTCTATAGGTGGGTCATTCCGTGTCAAATCAACCAGAGGTCCCCAGGTCACCCTCTCAGATTTACATGAAACTTTGTTAAACTGTTCCACTATGGCCAAAATGAACACACACAAAAAAGTAGATTCATACTCCATATCGTTTCCGAGATACGGCCTCTTGAAATTTGCTTAAAAAGGCCCCCTTTTTGTGCTCCGCCCCCCGGCCGAGTCGCGAAAACGTGCCATCATGCTTTTTTTAATTTATTTTTATTTATTTATTTAAGCTTTCTTTATTCAGGGTAGCACCATTCAGTGAGTAACACTGCTTTCCAAGGTGGCCCTGATACATGTATACATTTACAATGATTTCTAAAAAGAATGTACCGGTAGATCAAACACACAGGATCTAGACTATTGCAGAATACAAGGTTAGATATATGTGTGGATATGGATAATATATACACTAGATATAATACAATTGAATAATTGGATATTAAATAATATTACTAATAGTACAATTTTAGTGAATGAGGGTATTATTTTTAAACTGGTTAATTGACATAGTGTGATAGTTAATGCGAATATTCTGTGGTAATTTGTTCCATAGTTGACAAGATCTAGTTATAAACATGCATTGACCAGAATTAGAGTTACAATGTGGAATAGCGAGTGAGTTTGAAATCTGACCTCCCGTAGAATAATTATGTACAGAGTGGGTGAACTTAAATTTAGTAGACAAATAATAGGGAGACGTACCATTTAAACATTTGAAAATCATAATAAGCATTTGGTTAGTCCACCTATCATCTAATTTGAGCCAATTAAGGGAAGTCATCATGTCATTAAGTCAGGAGTTCTAATGTCTACAGATAAGATTATTCTAGCTAATTTGTTCTGCTGTTTTTGAAGTCTAAATTTTAGTTCATTGTTGCAATTTGACCATACAGGGCTACAATAGTCAAAATTAGGTATGATCATTGCTTCAGCAAGCATTTTTAAGGTACAATTTGGTAAATAATACTTTAAACGGTTTAAGACACCACAGCGTTTTGAAACTTTTGATGATACATGATTAATATGACTAAGGCCAAGAGAATGAAAGTCATAGATTTGCGTCCGGGAAGTTTCGAAAACACATGAGGCTTTTTTTCATTATTCATTATTCATTATACGTGCGGGCCGCACACACAGGCATAAGATACAAAGGCTCAACAGCGAACGTGTTGTGCATGTGAAGGCGGTACAGTTGCAGGTGCGGATCGGACGGAGTTTACCATACAGTTTTAGCGCGATGCGACCTTTTTTGTGAACGACGTACATGGGACTAAGACTGTAAGAGAATGTGCTGATGATTATACTATAGCGCACATACTGGTGGAAATTTGGTAAAAACTTTGTTTTACTGATGTGGATGATTTGGAACTAAATTTGTTTGGTGGAAATACCTTTTTTGTGCAAATAATGATTTTTTTGGCAAATAATGAAAAATTTAGGCGGTAGCTTTCAGGACATGCGGGCGGTGGACGCAAATCTATGACTTTCATTCTCATGGCCTAAGCCATGTCATTTGGCTATCAAAAATAACACCAAGGTATTTAAAATTATCAACCCTTAAGAGCCCATAATTTGATAACGGTAACAGCTATAGAGCTGAAAATTTGTATTCTAACATACTTTTGGCCCTAGATTCATAATCTGGCCTTAAATAATAGATATCTCATCTACATTTCAAGTTACTTACCCCCAAAGTAGGCACTTTATTCAACCGGTAGTGATTTGGATGATTTTTGGGGTCACCCTGTGACCTCATCAGGGGTCACATAATAATAATAATAATAATGTATAGATTTATATAGCGCACGTATCCACCAACTAAGTGGCGCTCAAGGCGCATTATATTATTATCCCTGCTCATAAGGCTCATAAGGCTCATAAATCATTCCTGAAACCATCTCAGCTCCCTGGGGAGTATACAGCTCAATTGCTGCCATTTCTAGCGCATATAGAGCAAACCATCTCTGCCTTCACAGGTACCCATTTAACCCCTGGGTGGAGAGAAGCAATTATGGTCAAGTGTCTTGCTCAAGGACACAGGTGTCACGGCCGGGGCTCGAACCCACACTCTGCTGCTGGCAACACCAGAACTTGAGTTCAGTGCGCTAGACCGCACGACAATCCACTTTACGTGCATTGTACAACACACGGGACCTACAGCTTTACGTCCCATCCGAAGGACGAAGCAATTATGGTTAAGTACCTTGCTCAAGGACACAAGTGTCACGACCGGGCCTCGAACCCACACCCTGCTGCTGGCAACACCAGAACTTGAGTTCGGTGCGCTAGACCGCTCGGCCACGACACTCCAAATCCCAAATCTAAGATAAATCATCTATAGGTGCATTTCTATTACCAAAATCAAATATGAGCTAAATAAAACATTTATAAAGGAGTAGCATTCATCCAAAGTTGGGTCCAGGTGAACAAAAATAAAAAAAAGACCCCTTCCGTCATGCGAGTGATCCCTCAACGGCCGGATGTTTCAGCCGCGCCCCATAGGCCGTGCGTAATCAAGTGTCCACTGTGCGGTTGTTAGTTTTTCGTCACTCTAATAATGAAACGTGACGTCACTTAGCTAGCTTCGTTAATATGGCGACACACGTTCAGAACAAAAGAACGTTAACAAACTCAACTTCCGACCAAAATTCCACTCTTAAAACCCAAGACTATCATTTTTGAAAGTAAATATCGATAAGCCATTAAAAGTTATATATATTTTTGCCGTTGTTGACTTTTTTCTTCAATGCAATTAAACATTTGAGCAGATTTGTGCGTGTAAAAATCGTCGCGAAATGGTCAATAAATTAAAAGTATCACTTGAATTATATAACGTTGAAAAATTATTACTTTTTTATTGATTGGAATTTTTTAAATGGAAAATGAAGACGCATTCATTTAGAAAACTACATATTTAATATCTTTTAGCTTGTTTGATTCGTGGGCAATGACGGAAATTTTCAATATAAACGACTTTTTCAGTCCTAAAATACGGGTCGTGTGCTTACGTGAATCTACACAGTGCGCGACTAGTCTGCATCATGTGTGCATAGTCGTATTATAGCGCGCGTGTATGTATGTACCGTACATGTACACATACAAATCGCGCGAATATTGAGCACAGTAATAATCACAGTACATAATATAATACACACACGTTGAGTACATGTATTTTACATACAATATATTCACGTTCATGAATAGTTTTTCATTGTTACATCAAATCTCTAGAAAATCTTTCATTGGTCACGTAGTTCAGGGCCTATTTACTTACATTTTGGGGTCCATGTATCTAAAAATGCAATATAAAAATAAAGGGAATTGGTATTTGGTACTAACACACATCCTTGTAAAAAAAAATATAAACAAAAACTGTTACATGTTTTTTTCCCCGTTTTTAACAACGATTCCTCTTTTCTCTAACATGAAAACCAAATCATTTCTCAGGATGACTGATTTATAGGTTTTTAGATTTACCATTGTTGTAACTTCCCTTTACAGCAATTTCATGGTAGTTTTACACATACAATAAATAAGTCATGGGAGTACTTTGGATTCACATCTTACATTTATTTCAATTTTCTTTTCCTAACTTCCAGTTGTTTTGTTTTTACTATCACAAAAATAGTAATTTAAAAAAAGGAATCACAGCCCTAAAAATATTTTCTCTGGCAACATTGTCACATGTTAATTTTGAGATGTTTGGTAGAGATGGGTACAATATTTATATTCACATGTCATATCTGTCTTTGTTTACCTCAGTCTAGTCTGCAGTCTTTATGCGAACATAACTTTCAGGTACTGAACAGTGCATAAAAACCCTTTATTTTCAAATAATACATCATAAATTAACCTGGCTATGCAAGTTTAATCACATTAAGTGCTTACGTTTTTGATACCACAAAAGTTGTTTCACCCAGCCCACACAAAACAAGTTCATGGGTATAACTATAAACTAAGCAGCACTGATATTAGGCCTAGGTGAGTACACAGAAAAATATTTTCAAGAATATTTTGAATCATAACAATGATGTACTGATGAACAGTGTTTAGCTCCAAAAGGACGAAAAATAAGAGAGCAGAGTCCTAGATGCAAATCAAGCCTTGGCAATGATGATTAACTTGAACGTCATAGTGCACTGATTTAGGACAGGTTTAGTTCAATTGTTTGCAGATGTACGCGACATCAGATTTATCATTCACATCCTCTTTTTACACAGAAATCCTGCGCAATAATACGGATATTGTTCAGTTTTTCCTACACTCAAGATATTACAATTGTTCATTTCCTTGACTCCATGCTGTTTTGACACAGACATTGTACTCCTGATTTACTGAATTTACTGAAGTTTCTCTGGAATCAACATCGGCCCAAAGCTACATCTACACGTATGTATAAAGTAGAAATTGGTCTACTGGAGGTGCCGTAAGGTGGCAAGCTGGTACATACTGAATTCAACATGGCAGGACGTGAAGTTCACGGAATGAAAGATCCTCTGCAAAAGGTTGTTAAGCATCATGCAGTGCCATCACACCACCACAATACCAGGAATAAGGGCATGCATAAAGATCTGTCAAAAATAAGAAAAAACATTGTTTTACACATATGTACATGTATGTATACATCCACATGGGATGCACTACCTCGTGTATTATTTGTGGTTTTTCATTGTTACATTAAATTTCTAGAAAATCTTTCATTGGTCAAATAGTTCAGGGCCTATTTACTTACATTTTGGGGTCCATGTATCTAAAAATGCAATATAAAAATAAAGGGAATGTACAACATTGGTATATGGTACTAACACATCCTTGTAAAAAATATAAACAAAAACTGTTACATGTTTTATCCGTATTTGACAACGATTCCTCTTTTCTCTAAGTATGAAAACCAAATCATTTCTCAGGATGATTGATTTATAGGTTTTTAGATTTACCATTGTTGTAACTTCCCTTTACAGCAATTTCATAGTACAGTTTTACACATACAAAGAGTTTGCTACTTAAAACAATAAAAATATCTGTAAAGTCTGTTCATTTCTAACCCATTGCCGGACTGTTTCCTAACATAACATAACTCTTACCTTTGCAGCTAATCCTACTGTTTGCAATGTTCCCATACAGTGATCAAACCATCGCCACACCAGAATTGAGGGAGTTCCATCTAGGAAGATCAGCTGTGAAAAGAAAATTAAACTCAAAATAAGCATGTTTTATTTTGTTGTATTCAAAACCATTTCATGATTTCATGTGATCACAAATTCTGAAAAGTATCAAATGATATTCGTTAAATTTCATGATTAAGTAAGACTAATTACGGTGACACCATGTGAAATTATCTATTGAGCATACTTACAATGGAACTTTATAATAATAATCCAAACGTGAATCACATGGAATAATAAATTCCCTAAAAATCACTCTTAACAATAACCAAAACAATACTCACTTTTATGATATACGCACGGGACATTGACTATCAAGGCAAAAGATTCGAAGATTGTATTGACCTGGATATTTTGGAATTATTTGAGGAATTTACGTGATTAGTTTTAGGATTATGCCTTGGAAACGGTGATTGGTATGAACCCGGAAGTCATTAGTCATTCAAGAGAGGGCGCTGTTTATCAAACTGTCCTGAGGTGCTTTGGTACAATTACAACCACCACTTTCCTGTCCAAATGACAACATATCACAGATTTTCCTTTAACCCTTTCAACCCCAAACGTGCCACCTGTGCTCAATGTGGAATGTACGTTCTTTACCAAAGGGACGCTATGTCACGGGAATTCACTACTCTTTTGTTCCCAAGGCTCCTCTCCGGCACAACGCCTGAAACCTGTAACTGAAATGTAAATAGCGCCCTCACTTGACGTTGGCATGATTAATCAATCGCAGGACAATGCGCGCGTCAGTATGAATGTTGTTGTTGTTGGTTTTTGTTGGCACTTTGGCAAACTGTCAGTATGAATGATTTTCGCGTCTCTATATAAAGCTTTAGCTTTTTTGCGTGACCGCCGACGCTCACTTAGCTGTTTTTACAGCTGACACAGTCGACCGCTAGCCATGGATGACGCTGAAATTATTGACGAAATATTCGCGGATAGTGGTTCAGAAATATCCGATGACCAGTCCTCCTCATCCACATCAGAAGAAAGTGAAGAAGAGTTTGTCACACACCCACCAAGGTCATCAAATAAGCAGAACTTCAGGTAGGCCTTAAGACGTAGCTGAAAAACTTTCACATAACTGTTCCTGATTAGAAAGAGCCAAACATGTTTTGCATACTTCTGAATGTAGGCCCTAGGCCTACTTTTATGTTTTTTTCTAAAGGGGTGTTGGTGAAACTGAAAGTCGGATTCTCCAGACCTAGTCAGACTTTCCTGGATCCTCAGAAGAAAATGTTTTTCTTTCAAAGGAATGATGGATGGAATGGCATTTCAAAGAATATTAACTGTTCAAGTAATTTCAAGAATTATCTTACGTTTGAATGTAATTAACTTAATTTGCCAAATATTGCAGGTGAAATGGGCTTCTTTTTATGTAGGATGGATCTAGTAAGGTCCGACTTACGTTGACATTAGATCCGGGGAATCTGGGTTTTACCAATTGCCTTTCTAACGAAATTCATAATAGCATATTTGAATTAATCTGATTTTTACTATGCAAGAAAAAGACATGAATAAAATCACAAAGTTTGTCCCAAAAAGTGTGCAGTATAAATGCAGAGTCGGCCTAACTTGTGAACTTCTTTGCACCATATCAAAGTGAATGAATGATGAGGATGTCACTTGCTCTACCGTGAGAGCAATTGGCATCCTCTAGCAAGTTGCATCATCTTTTGATCTATCAAAAGAGCATTTTAACATTTCAGTGCCATCTAAGGTTTCGAGTCAACTCTGTCCCAGGTCAACTCCGGTCCAACTCGGCTAGTGTTAGTGTTCGTGCCCAAAACGTTACAGCACCCTCTTCGACCAAGAATACAGCCTATATTTACTTTAATTGGCTTGCATTGTACCATCTGGACAGAGTTGACCTTGGGACAGAGTTGACCTGCATCCCCATCTAACCATATCGAGTGTATGATTAGATAACACAGGAAGGTCATACAAATTGCAAGCACCTGGTGTGCTGTCATTTTCAAGAAAAGTGGGACTATGCATAAATTTCCGATGATGGTTTTGCTGAGCATTGCCAAAAAAGTAAATAACCGCCAAAGCTCATTACACCCAAATCATACAGTGCCCTCAGTAGTATGTTAAATGCCGTATGGGGACAAATGTATAAAACTGAGAAAAGAATCGGGAGGCGTGTAAAAGGCGCCCAATTATTTAAATGAGGTATGACATCATAAAAGAATTAGTGGACGTCATAGAAAATAAAAAAGTGGACATATAAAATGAAAAACTAAATAAGATTATCTCTGAGTATAATAAAGATGGCGACAAAATATGAAATAAAGAATAGAGTAACTGTGCCTTGCGGTGGCTTTTATGATGATTTAGTTTTACCAACTAAAAGCCACTGCATGAGGCACAGTTACTCTATTCTTTATTTCATATTTTGTCGCCATCTTTATTATACTCAGAGATAATCTTATTTAGTTTTTCATTTTATATGTCCACTTTTTTAAATTTTCTATGACGTCCACAAATTCTGTTATGATGTCATACCTCATTTAAATAATTGGGCGTCTTACATCGCCTCCCGATTCTTTTCTCAGTTTTATACATTTGTCCCCCATAATGGCATTTAACATACTACTCCTCCTATTGTGTCAGCCATATCTGAAAAGGCTAATGTTGTATTATGGTATCATCAAGAAAATGTGCCTTAATTCCATATAGCACCATCATACATAAGTTTCTTAATACTCATACTTCAGGTCTGGATGGCATAAAGCAAACTCCTCCTATCTGAGCGACCCCTATGAACTTTACTGAAGAGACTGGATGTACTGAAGATTTCAGTAACCTCTCGCCTGGGCAGATCTTTCAACTGTTCTTCTGTCAGGCAGTCTGGAAGTTGATGGTGACAGAGACCAATCGCTATGCTGACCAAACGCTGGGTGCAGATGCAGCCAATCATCAGCATGCCTGGACTCCAACGGATATCCCTGAGATGATGGCATTTGTGGCCTTGCTTCTGTGTATGGGCATCAACAAAGGCCACCTCGCCATGCACTGGTCCAGGTCTGAAGTTCTGCGAAGTCCTGTGTACTCATCAACTATGTCTACGCAACCGATTTGGCGCACTCCTGAGATTTTGCACGTTACCAACAACAGAGCTGAAATGGATGATGACTCTCCCGTGACAAACTGTCTAAAGTTCGCCCGCTGCTTCACATTGTACTGCCATTGTTTTATCGCATATATAAACCCGGACGAAACCTCTCGCCAGATGAGACTATGATAAAGTTTAAAGGCCGAATCGGTTTTAAACAGTACATGCCACGCAAGTCTGCCAAGTTTGGATTGAAATGTTTTTCATTGAATGAGTCTGAAACCGGGTACACATGTGCGTGGAAGGTGTTCACTGGTTCAGAGCCCACATCGTACCAATTCCAGACATCCTCAATTGCTTATGCAGCAGCAAACCATCCATCTAACCTTTCAGCATCTGGCAAAATAGTCATCGAACTACTGCAAGGACTCGAACATAAGGGACATTTTGTTTTCATGGACAATTGGTACACCAGCCCGGCTCTCGTCCACAAGTTGTCACAGCTAGGGTTTGGAGCTCGTGGAACAGTACGATACACCACCCAAGGGATTCCGGAGAGTGCAAACCCAAAGAAGTTCCGCATGAAAAAAGGCGATGACCCGCACTTTTACACAAAAGCAGGGCAACTATGTGTTTGGCAGGATGCAAAGCGTGTAACTCTTCTGACTAATTATGGTGACTGCAGTATGGACACTAAAAAAATTCGCAGCAAATACAGTTCCACTGGACTTCGTACAATCAAAAACCCTGTTCTCGTTAGTGATTATAATAAATACATGGGTGGAAGTGATCTAGCATCGCAACTGTGTCAGTATTATACACACCACCATAGATCGCTGAAATGGTGGAAAAGAATTTTCGTGGCCATTCTTGACATCTGTTTGGTGAACGCTACTGTCGCTCACAACCGAATTCCTACAAACCAGCACTTGACGAGCTTGGATTTCCACGTGAAGGTGGTCAATGAACTTCTTTCCACCTGGAAGCACAACCGAGCAAAGCACACCAATGAGCCATCGTGTCTTTCGAGTAGACATTATTCCGGGAGAAGTGAGCCCAGCAAAAGGCGCAACTGTGTCATTTGCAGCACTAAAGCCAAGCGGAAACAAACTCGTATGATTTGTAAACAGTGTCAAAAGCCAATGTGTGTTCTGCCATGCTTTGAGAAGTTTCACAGTGTGTGATAAACATTTACCCAATGTAGTTTGGATTGTGTTCTAGGTGTCCCACCCCATTTCAATGTTGCTCACCCAGCAAAAAATGCAACTGTGTCATTTGCAGCACTAAAGCCAAGCGGAAACAAACTCGTATGATTTGTAAACAGTGTCAAAAGCCAATGTGTGTTCTGCCATGCTTTGAGAAGTTTCACAGTGTGTGATAAACATTTACCCAATGTAGTTTGGATTGTGTTCTAGGTGTCCCCCCCCCCATTTCAATGTTGCTCACCCAGCAAAAAATGCAACTGTGTCATTTGCAGCACTAAAGCCAAGCGGAAACAAACTCGTATGATTTGTAAACAGTGTCAAAAGCCAGTGTGTTCTGCCATGCTTTGAGAAGTTTCACAGTGTGTGATAAACATTTACCCAATGTAGTTTGGATTGTGTTCTAGGTGTCCCCCCCCCCCATTTCAATGTTGCTCACCCAGCAAAAAATGCAACTGTGTCATTTGCAGCACTAAAGCCAAGCGGAAACAAACTCGTATGATTTGTAAACAGTGTCAAAAGCCAATGTGTGTTCTGCCATGCTTTGAGAAGTTTCACAGTGTGTGATAAACATTTACCCAATGTAGTTTGGATTGTGTTCTAGGTGTCCCCCCACAGAGTTAAATGGTGCTCACCCAGAATATAACGCAACTGTGTCATTTGCAGCACTAAAGCCAAGCGGAAACAAACTCGTATGATTTGTAAACAGTGTCAAAAGCCAGTGTGTTCTGCCATGCTTTGAGAAGTTTCACAGTGTGTGATAAACATTTACCCAATGTAGTTTGGATTGTGTTCTAGGTGTCCCCCATTTCAATGTTGCTCACTCAGCAAAAATGCAACTGTGTCATTTGCAGCACTAAAATAGCGGAAACAAACTCGTATGATTTGTAAACAGTGTCAAAAGCCAATGTGTGTTCTGCCATGCTTTGAGAAGTTTCACAGTGTGTGATAAACATTTACCCAATGTAGTTTGGATTGTGTTCTAGGTGTCCCCCACCCCCCAGTTCAATGTTGCTCACCCAGCAAAAAATGCAACTGTCATTTGCAGCACTAAAGCCAAGCGGAAACAAACTCGTATGATTTGTAAACAGTGTCAAAAGCCAGTGTGTTCTGCCATGCTTTGAGAAGTTTCACAGTGTGTGATAAACATTTACCCAATGTAGTTTGGATTGTGTTCTAGGTGTCCCCCCCCCCCCCCCCCATTTCAATGTTTCTCACTCAGCAAAAAATGCAACTGTGTCATTTGCAGCACTAAAGCCAAGCGGAAACAAACTAGTATGATTTGTAAACAGTGTCAAAAGCCAATGTGTGTTCTGCCATGCTTTGAGAAGTTTCACAGTGTGTGATAAACATTTACCCAATGTAGTTTGGATTGTGTTCTAGGTGTCCCCCCCCCCCCATTTCAATGTTGCTCACCCAGCAAAAAATGCAACTGTGTCATTTGCAGCACTAAAGCCAAGCGGAAACAAACTCGTATGATTTGTAAACAGTGTCAAAAGCCAGTGTGTTCTGCCATGCTTTGAGAAGTTTCACAGTGTGTGATAAACATTTACCCAATGTAGTTTGGATTGTGTTCTAGGTGTCCCCCCCCCCCCCCATTTCAATGTTGCTCACCCAGCAAAAAATGCAACTGTGTCATTTGCAGCACTAAAGCCAAGCGGAAACAAACTCGTATGATTTGTAAACAGTGTCAAAAGCCAATGTGTGTTCTGCCATGCTTTGAGAAGTTTCACAGTGTGTGATAAACATTTACCCAATAGTTTGGATTGTGTTCTAGGTGTCCCCCCCCCCCATTTCAATGTTGCTCACCCAGCAAAATATGCAACTCTGTCATTTGCAGCACTAAAGCCAAGCGGAAACAAACTCGTATGATTTGTAAACAGTGTCAAAAATGTGTGTTCTGCCATGCTTTGAGAAGTTTCACAGTGTGTGATAAACATTTACCCAATGTAGTTTGGATTGTGTTGTAGGTGTCCCCCCCATTTCAATGTTGCTCACCCAGCAAAAAATGCAACTGTGTCATTTGCAGCACTAAAGCCAAGCGGAAACAAACTAGTATGATTTGTAAACAGTGTCAAAAGCCAATGTGTGTTCTGCCATGCTTTGAGAAGTTTCACAGTGTGTGATAAACATTTACCCAATGTAGTTTGGATTGTGTTCTAGGTGTCCCCCCCCCCCCCATTTCAATGTTGCTCACCCAGCAAAATATGCAACTGTCATTTGCAGCACTAAAGCCAAGCGGAAACAAACTCGTATGATTTGTAAACAGTGTCAAAAGCCAGTGTGTTCTGCCATGCTTTGAGAAGTTTCACAGTGTGTGATAAACATTTACCCAATGTAGTTTGGATTGTGTTCTAGGTGTCCCCCATTTCAATGTTGCTCACCCAGCAAAAAATGCAACTGTGTCATTTGCAGCACTAAAGCCAAGCGGAAACAAACTAGTATGATTTGTAAACAGTGTCAAAAGCCAATGTGTGTTCTGCCATGCTTTGAGAAGTTTCACAGTGTGTGATAAACATTTACCCAATGTAGTTTTGATTGTGTTCTAGGTGTCCCCCTCCCCATTTCAATGTTGCTCACCCAGCAAAAAATGCAACTGTGTCATTTGCAGCACTAAAGCCAAGCGGAAACAAACTCGTATGATTTGTAAACAGTGTCAAAAGCCAGTGTGTTCTGCCATGCTTTGAGAAGTTTCACAGTGTGTGATAAACATTTACCCAATGTAGTTTGGATTGTGTTCTAGGTGTCCCCCCCCCCCCATTTCAATGTTGCTCACCCAGCAAAAAATGCAACTGTGTCATTTGCAGCACTAAAGCCAAGCGGAAACAAACTAGTATGATTTGTAAACAGTGTCAAAAGCCAATGTGTGTTCTGCCATGCTTTGAGAAGTTTCACGGTGTGTGATAAACATTTACCCAATGTAGTTTGGATTGTGTTCTTGGTGTCCCCCCCCCCCCCCCCATTTCAATGTTGCTCACCCAGCAAAAAATGCAACTGTCATTTGCAGCACTAAAGCCAAGCGGAAAAAAACTCGTATGATTTGTAAACAGTGTCAAAAGCCAGTGTGTTCTGCCATGCTTTGAGAAGTTTCACAGTGTGTGATAAACATTTACCCAATGTAGTTTGGATTGTGTTCTAGGTGTCCCCCCCCCCCATTTCAATGTTGCTCACCCAGCAAAAAATGCAACTGTGTCATTTGCAGCACTAAAGCCAAGCGGAAACAAACTAGTATGATTTGTAAACAGTGTCAAAAGCCAATGTGTGTTCTGCCATGCTTTGAGAAGTTTCACAGTGTGTGATAAACATTTACCCAATGTAGTTTGGATTGTGTTCTAGGTGTGGCCCCCCCCATTTCAATGTTGCTCACCCAGCAAAAAATGCAACTGTGTCATTTGCAGCACTAAAGCCAAGCGGAAACAAACTAGTATGATTTGTAAACAGTGTCAAAAGCCAATGTATGTTCTGCCATGCTTTGAGAAGTTTCACAGTGTGTGATAAACATTTACCCAATGTAGTTTGGATTGTGTTCTAGGTGTCCCCCCCCCCCCCATTTCAATGTTGCTCACCCAGCAAAAAATGCAACTGTCATTTGCAGCACTAAAGCCAAGCGGAAACAAACTCGTATGATTTGTAAACAGTGTCAAAAGCCAGTGTGTTCTGCCATGCTTTGAGAAGTTTCAGTGTGTGATAAACATTTGTGATTGTGGTCCTTCCGTCTCCCCCCCCTCCCCCATTTCAATGTTGAAGTGACAGTGCGCACACCAGCAACACAACATTGAAATGGGGGGAGGGGGGGGGGGTATGTTGGTGGTAAGCAATCTTGAAATGGGTGGGGGTGGGTATGTGAGCAACCTTCATTTAAACTTGACTACTGCTACAGTAAAATCAATTTTGTGCAATTACCGCAACATTCCTTTCACCTGAACCTAAAATATAGCACCTATTACGTTGGGGTTTATGAACCACCCATAAACAAAAGAAGCATTTGTTTTATTGGTCAATATTTTTCTTGTCATAACTTGTGGAGTTATTTGTTGTCATTGCAAGAGTGGCCTTTCATGATGTTGTTGAGTGAGGGCGCTATACACTGAAAGTTGTTAAAAAGTCTCTGGTAAAGAACTGAACATGCTATGCAAAAACCGGTAGCAACCAAGGCATGACTGATCAAATATAGCTCGGTATTGAAAGGGTTAAAAGATTATAGAGGACACACTTAGAGAGAGGAAAGTGTAGTCAAGTGCGGATTGGAAATTATATTTTGGTTGATTTGAGCAATGAATGTATGCACATCCAGTGAGATGTTGGCCATTTTGTCATCTGCTAAAAACAAATGCTTTTACACTTTGTACACAAGTGGCGGTTGGGTTCAACATTTTTCCCACATTTTTCATTGCTACATGTAATAATTCACTAGTGTTAGTGTTATAGGAGAGCGTTACACTGCCGTGACAATGTAAACTGCAGAAAAAAAATCCTTCAAGTTATGAATAGTTAGACACATTTGGCATTAGTGGATGTTTTATTGCTATGCAAGTAACTTTTTCTGAGACCCTGGATCCATGACTGACTAATCATGTATAAAGTTACAGGCCCATCAAGTATCATTGTAACTTATATGTCAATGAAGCAATTGAATTATTTCCATGTACATGGCAGAGACAGATCGAGCATGGTCATGGAGGAAGACCAGGTTTCTACAAAAATATTTCATCATGAACATACATCAAAACATTTCAAAATAACATTTATTATTACAAAGACAGATCCTTCAAATATCTTTCATAATTTAATCCTTGCACTTGCAGTTGCAATAGAAAGTAGCAAAATTATAAAATCACTCGGTACAACTAATGAACTATAGAATGCAGGGCCACACCGAAGGTTACTTCTTATAAATTTACGTAATCTGACTTAAAAATACACAACTGCGGTTCCTAGGTCAAATTCAGAAAAAGGGAAAATTTTGGCCCTGCATTCTATAGTTTAGTTAGGTACCCGGATAACCAAAAATAAGCAGTTGCAACGTATTACCATGGTGTAGGCTATTACCGATTAACGTTATAAAAATATAACAATGAAATTAACTACCTCTGTTATTAAAAGTCAAACCTTACGTGTAGTAAGTACATTTACAGGTCAAAATGAGTCGACCATTTTTGACTGGTAAAAGCATTGTCTGGTATTGTTCAGGGTGGTCAAAATGATAGTAAAAACGAGTCAAAAATGCCCCTGTGTGCACATTTGGGTCAACAGTCAAAACAGGCAGTTGACTGATTTTGACCTGTATAGCTACTTCCCACTAGAGTGCAACTAGAGTAGGAGGGTTAATAAATAATTTAAAAAAGTCTCCGGTTTCTGATCTCCGCACGAGTTGCCTCAGACCAGCGCGTCAACATCTTTAGTTTTCTTTTTATCTGCTAGAAAACGATGTCCAATTGCAAACA
The DNA here is from genome assembly GCA_029582265.1 of Zoroaster sp. YZ-2022. Lineage (NCBI taxonomy): Eukaryota > Metazoa > Echinodermata > Asteroidea > Forcipulatida > Zoroasteridae > Zoroaster > Zoroaster sp. YZ-2022. The sequence continues at coordinate 25,071,088 of CM055832.1, read as the reverse complement.
AAGTTGCTGGATCGATTGGAATTCTGACGCGCTGTGTTTTAAACATTTTCACAAAGGGGCATGAACGTTTGCCCGATACCATACTTTGTGTATGGGAAATTTGGTCTGGTACCTATAACGGCATATACATGTATCACGTTGGCAAAAAAAAAAGAAGAAGATACCCCCCTCCCAAAGCACATCACCGCACTGATTTTTTTTTTTTTGGGGGGGGGGCCTAAGAGAATAAAAAATTGCCTGGAATCCTCTAGGCTGTGCCAAATCTCACCAGCATAATTTAGTTATTGAGTTTTCTGCCATCTGCTATCATGACAACCATTTACCTGTCAATTATCTTATTTCTGATTTTATTCCCGATCCCCACCAGCTCATTCCTCCACAGCGGGTGCTAGTCATACGACTTCCAATAGGTCTCGACCAGATGTGGCACCGACGACGAGTGCCAGTACAACATCAAGTGGCTACAGGGCAAAGCCTAACAGGAAGCATGGGGCATCCAGTACCAGGGTCAGCTGGCCTTATCATGCCATCCAGCCACTAGATTCGCTGCTGCAGCCAGCTGCCCAACGCCATAGCGACTTTCATTTCCATACAGTCCACGGAAAGAACATTGTGCTCTCAGCAGACCACAAAACAGCATCTCGCATGGGGAGCTTTTGCAATGCGCTTGTTTTCACCCACAGAGCCATACACATTGGGGAGATCCTTCACTTTGAACTGATCCAGAGCAACGCTGGTTGGAGCGGGGTGCTACGCTTCGGATACATATCGCAGGACCCTGTTGCCTTTCGTAGTAATGGCATTCCAAAGTACCTCACTGCTAGATCTGGAAACTGTGCCAAAGTCCTGAGAGAAAATTGTGCAGAACACGGCAATGTACTTAACTTTGTTCTGAGTGATGATGGGACGGTATATTATAGTGTGAACCAAGAACCTTTCATGGAGTTTTTTAATGGGGTAGATACTGCGCGACCTGTCTGGGGGGTGATTGATGTCTATGGAAACACAACAGGTGTCAGAATTGTTGGTAAGTCATGAGTGTTTATCTAAACAAAACAAAACCAGTGGCTTGACAACTTGACATTTCAATCAGTATGCTCTGACCATCTTCTCCTGAAGGCGATCAGAGCGTACTGATCAAAACATTAAGTTGTCAAACCACTGGTTCTTTTCAGAATCAACATTATTTTACAACTCATTCAAGAATTAACATGGTATAGGATTTGAGGCTTTGCATTGTGGAGAGTTATATTGGGTACACCATGTAATAATCTGTTCTTGGAAGAAGTAGTGGCTCTGAGAAGAGCCGGTTGGTTTGTTCTCAACGTTTTGACTAGTGTGCTCTAGTCTCCAGACGACGGCTCTAGAACACTAGTCGAAACGTTGAGAACAAACCAACAAAAGTTTTTGAACATTTTAACAAAATGAACATTCATTGATATATGTGGTGGTGAGGTTTAATAATAATTTCAACCACAGTGAGCCACTCATTTTCCTGACAAAGTTTTAATAATCAAAATCAAGCTTGATCATACCACACTCGTACACTCGAAATTCACTTTGAAAAGCACCCGAACACGTCGCAGTCGGTAATTTGTTTTTGTTGTATTGCATCTGTTTTACCGATCGATATAGCAATTTAAAAAAATGGACGGAGGACTGACTGCAATTTTGCCAAAATATGGAACAAATTTGCCTGGAAGAAATATACACGTGAAGTTTTTTTTTACCACCTATGGCCCAATATCTGGACACTAAAGATGATTATTTCTAGTAAAATCTGGACATTATATGCCAGTGATGAACCAAACGACAATAAAGCCTTGAAAAACAACACCTGAGTGTACCTGTGCACACTGATAACCGTAAGTTTAAGCATTTAAAAATTCACAGATAGCTATAAAAAAAATGATTTTGCTATGCGAATTATTTTTTTTGCATCGCACTTTTGCTATGCAAAATGTTTGAACGAAATCGTTCCCTGGTCACTACCAAAAAATGAGGACTAGTAAAATTTTGACATAACTATTCCTGTGGGCTACCATAAAATTCAAATTAATTTTGACCCCTGCATGTATTATCAAAGCTAAAAATAAAGGATTCAATCTGAAACTAAAGAAAAATAAAGTGACTAACATTTGTATTTCAATGTAAGGCCGTGTCCAAATTAAGCATTTTTGGCTACAGCGATGGCTATTGGCTGCAGCGGCAATGCTGAAGTATAGGAAGAAACAGTGAACTAGCCATAGTTGTAGCCAAAGCCGTCATTTGGGAAACGGCCTAAGACTTTGCAGGGTCTAGGTCTTTTCCAGAAATGAATATTTCTCTGTACTATTGCTGTTCCAGATACTTTCCCAACATCCAACAGGATATCTACAAGAGGCGCTTCTGTGACGTCTGGCTTCCTTGATCCACTACGCTTAGTCTCTGACCTACTCCCTGGTAGCAGCCAGGAATCTCCAGCACAAGGGAGCAGTGGTCCCCGGTTCAGTACTCCAAAGCCAGACCCACTCCAGCTCCACAGCAAGCACGGCTGTAATGTTGTGCTGGGAGAGGAGAGGTCACTGGCGGAGAGGAAAGCAACTAGTGTCAGCGGTGGGATCGTCTTCACCAGTCGACCCATCCAGTTCAATGAGAAGGTCCTACTTAAGGTCCTTGTGGTGAATCACTGCTACATAGGACACTTGGGTGTTGGCTTGACATCTTGTGATCCAGACTCGCTGGATCTTGACGTGCTTCCTCTCGAAGCAGAGGACATCTGTGATCGCAAGGAATACTGGGTCATGACCCGTGATTATGACACTTTAGAGGAAGGAGCCTGTCTTGGCTTCATCATTGGCGGGGATGGGCGTGTCCACATGACTGGGCCTGATGGTGCTATAGACAAAGTTCTGATGCATGTTGATACATCCACTCCCCTTTGGTTGTTCTTTGATTTGTATGGAACGACTCAGACGATTAAAATATTGGGTAATTTATTGATTTTTAATACAGCATCAACATGACCAAAATGTAAAAAAAAAGAAAAAGAAAAGCTTATCACGATAATCAAAAATCAATTGATAATTATCCTGAGGCAAGAATTTCATAAAATAATGCTTTCACAATAGTTGACAAAGGGTGAAATAATTGTTTCCCCCAGTTATGAAAAGAACTTCATAGAAAACATTGATTTTTCTACTGTGCTTTACTGGATGGAAAGGGCATTAACCCTAACCCTAACCATGTTCAATGCAGCAAGATGCAACAAATGTAAACAGAAGTTGTTGCATCTTGTTGACCTCAGCAGAGAACAAAAGAACCATTGTTTTTATTATTTTATAATGAGCATTGACAGTGCAGTTGTATTCGCCCAGTGAAAATATAGTCCTGAATAATTAATTTTCCAGTGCATTGATTTATCATTAAAAACTTTCCGTTTCACTTTCTGTGAATGGTGGATAAGCTGTGCAGATAACAGTACCATGTGCAGTTTAGATGCATTCACCACACAGTACCATTTGACAACTGCCTGTTTATGAATGGTGGTTTAGCTGTGTTGATAACAGTACCATGTACAGTTTAGATGCATTCACCACACAGTACCATTTGACAACTGTCTGTTTATGAATGGTGGTTTAGCTGTGTTGATAACAGCACCATGTACAGTTTAGATGCATTCACCACACATTACCATTTGACAACTGCCTGTTTATGAATGGTGGTTTAGCTGTGTTGATAACAGCACCATGTACAGTTTAGATGCATTCACCACACAGTACCATTTGACAACTGTCTGTTTATGAATGGTGGTTTAGCTGTGTAGATAACAGTACCATGTACAGTTTAGATGCATTCACCACACATTACCATTTGACAACTGTCTGTTTATGAATGGTGGTTTAGCTGTGTAGATAACAGTACCATGTACAGTTTAGATGCATTCACCACACATTACCATTTGACAACTGTCTGTTTATGAATGGTGGTTTAGCTGTGTTGATAACAGCACCATGTACAGTTTAGATGCATTCACCACACATTACCATTTGACAACTGTCTGTTTATGAATGGTGGTTTAGCTGTGTAGATAACAGTACCATGTATACTTTAGATACAGTCATATTGAATGATCAGTCAACAAGAGTGTTAATGTCATTAAGGGGTTGTGTTTAAAATGTGTGGCCAAGTGATACAAATTATGTATATAAAAAAACGTAAAATATTTACAAACGTAAAATATTTATTGGACAGAATCATGTACACTAATATTGACTGATATGTTGAAGCAGTGTTAAAAACACAAGAAACACTTAAACAGTTACTTTTAGCTATGTATATTTTTCTGTTTTCTTTGTACCAAAATCATTGCAAATTCTTTTGGTTGATTGCTTTATACCCTGCTATGATCTATGTGAAATAGTACTGTATAAGAAATTATTATTATTTATTATTGCAGGTGTCCTGAAAAACAGTCCGCCACCACCACCCCCACAACAACTCGACTGGGAATCAACTAATGACATTAATGTTAGTATATTTGATGAGGCACTGGGTGCGTCTGCCTCGACCACTTCTGAAGCCGAGAAGGTTCCAACACCACCACCTAGACTCCACTCTCTGTCCGCAGCGAAATCGACCGACGGCTCGCCGGCCGCCAACTTGGCCAAGACCCGCCGGCAGCCGCCACCTCGCCCATCCAAACCCCCACTTAGACAGGACAACGAGTGTACAGTGTGCTTTGAGAATCTACCAGATGCCGTGTTCTATAAGTGCGGTCACGTCTGCTGCTGCCTCTCCTGCGGAGTGAAGCTTAAAGAGAGAGGGGATCCCTGTCCGCTCTGTCGAGCGCCAATCAATGACATCATCAAATTTTACAAGACGTAGATGGACATGTACAATAGTCTTCAGTGCCACAGTGGAAACGTAAGTAACTATTTAGACAAAACATACAAGTGGGACATCTCAAAACTGTTCTCATGCAGCAGTGATTAGCCGCTTGCAACCAAGACTTGATTAACTTGGTAGATAATTTGCTCAGTGCATGATCTGTTGAGGGCGAGGTATGAGGGAGGATTTTTGGAAGTAGGCTGTCCAAATTGTGTAATTCTTTTTTTTTAAAAGAGTGTGTCCAAAAGTTTAACTTTCAATACTTTTGTATGTGTATTACAAATCAAACTGGTATTGTTGGCTAACACTGTGGTTGAGGGCACATATTTTTTGATCATCACTGATGTATATTGTGTCGCATTAGAATACTTTCTCCAGAGATAATTAGCAGGCAGAAATAGACACACATGTAGTACCATTACGCGCACAAAAGTATATTATGTGCATCACTCACTTTACGCTGAAATGCCTATTCTTCAAGACACCGGGTGTCTTGAAGAGGGCTACAATGAGTACTTAGTGGATAGATAGGTCTCTGCACCTGATATATAAATTGATCTTTTTGAATTAGCTACCAGCATCTTCAGCTGTAGTAATTTTCAACATTTAAGACAACCCGTTTAGTTTAGGGTTATGCATCCGTTTCATTTTTATTATTGTGAAAATGTGCACTTTTATAAAATAAAAAAATCACCTCACCTACTTCCAAATTCATTTTCATGATGTGAGCTGTTGTATGCGAACATGGGAGTTGTCTCATGTGACAAATACAGAACCAAAAAATTGGATTGTATAAATGAGGCTTAAGTTATGCCCCGAGCCCATCAGCAAGTTGTTAGTTGCAAGGGAATTGGTTTCTGGTGATTCACTAATCACTAGAACACACGGATAGTGAACAAGAAATCTGAACAGTTGCCTTTCATAAATTTAGATTTGTACTTAAAGAGTAATTATATTCCATCAATAGTTTAAAATTAAATATCTAACAAAATAATTGTCAAAGCATAACTTAACAGTAATTTAATTCCCTAATGAATTTTGAGACTTAATTACTGTACTAATGAAAAACATAAGACGATACATTGTACATCTTAATTAAAGAAGTTTAAAAGAACCTTTTTATATATTGAAACTAGTGCTTCTCCACATTAGTTCAGATTCTTAACAGTTTATAGATTAGTGTGAAAGTATCAAATCTTTTATCAAAAGACATGTGTAAAATGTTAACACATTTTTAATAGAATAATCATACAAAATATGCAGAATATGTATGTTGATACAGTGGTTTGAATTTTTGTTGTGGTGGTTGAGGTGTGTCGTATTAAATTTGTTGCACACAGATTCTAGCCCTTGGTAGAATTTTACTAGCTGGTATTTGAATCGAGAGCAAGACACTTAATCATTAATTGCATCTCTCCACCCATAAATATAGATAGGGACCTGAGAAGGCAGAGATGGATGTTTAAATAAATCAGTTAGCTAGGGATCGGGACTGTTTAACTGGGGAAATTATTTTGAATTTGGGCGAATGTAAGTGTCACACACCATTGCTCAGCATTGAGTGACCACATGGTGGTCTTCAATTGACTAAAATATATATAATGTGCGTATTCTGTAAATACACATTTCAACAAATGCCTACAGGCCTGTGATTTTTCAGGATTTTTTACACATCTCCCTTTGCCTCAAAATTTTCTTGAAAGAAGAAAAGTAGCCACCAAGGAAAGAAAGAAGTAGCCTGTATTTTGTCCAAACCTCTAGTTTCTTGTTTGTGGGGATGCGGATAGTCTGTAAATCCTCCAAATCCTCCTTTGTCCTTTAGACCAAAGGGAGACCCAGGCCACCTTCTACTTATTTTTCAGGATTTTTTTTACTTTTGTCAAGTCACACCCCTGTGCCTGATGCGCAGATCAGTATTAACCCTAACCCCCTACAGGCATTTCGCAGATACCCTGCTCATTAAAATGCAACGATAGAAAAGTGTAGAACTTGTAGCTTTGCATGGTGAGGAGGATAAGTAAAATGGTGCGGTGACACCATGTGAAATGCTCAATTGAGTAGTAGTAGTTCTGAAAAGAACTGGAGGTAGAAAAGTGTGTAGGCTGCTCAATGCAACAAGATCCACCAGCTAGAACAATGGTTCTTTTGTTCTCTGCTGAGATGCAACAAGATGCAACAACTTATTACTTTTGTTGCATCGAGGCATGGATTAGGTTAAGGTAGCCAAAATATGGATTCCGTCTCTGTATACACTTAAACAGAGTCCTATCAGCCATCAGGTCAGTCGCCGCACAGAAAATGTCTTTTGTGACATTGTTTAAATCTTACCAGTGTGGGGGAGGCTGCAACTCGGTACTGAACTTCTACGAACAACTATACTGACAAGCACTGAGGATCGAATTTCAAAATATCATTTTTACTAAGTCATTTTATTGAAAAGAAAATCCAGATTTAACAGTGAAGAAATCCTAGAGTTTCAATGGTTTGTCGTCATTTCATAGTCCATTCAGCGTATGTGCGTGTGGCGACAAAATGGCTGCGTATGTGTGAGTACGTGTGGGTTTTATGTGTGCTAAATCACGCTTCGTATATGCATCGCACCTGTGCTGACACTGGCGTATGTCTTGTCGTAATGCTCAAGTGATGAACAACCATCAAAACTAAAAGTAATTCTTTAAAAACACTTAGTGAAAATGATATTTTTAAATTCAAACATCTGTGAGATGCATTGTATTGAGTCTTGGGATTCCACTGCCGAATTTCAGCAGCTTCACACAGGTAAAAATGAATAAATTTATGAATTTACACAAAATATATTTTGTTTTCTGTATTAGTAAATTTTTGGTTAAATCCTGGATGTCACCATAGCACACGAAGATGAAAGTCTACCCTGATCTAGGGTTAAGGTAGTACCGTGCATATGGCCCTTTTGAGATGCTTCAAGGAATTATTCCAGGGATGAAAATATTGTATACGGCTCTGGTTTTTTTAACATATACCAAAAAGCTTAATGGCACTTTGAGAGTCTCAAATTTTGTAAAGATACAGAACTGGAAACCAGTTTTCATATTTTTTTGAAGCATGGACCTAGATTGATCTCCCATAGCTTAATGAAAATTCCACAAGTTTAGTTTATGTGTGTGAGCTATCGCTGAACAGCCAAATGTTAACGGAATTTTGTCAACCAAAAAAAGAGACCAGATTGTTTTGGCTGAAACACAAAAATGCCAGAAACAATATAATTCTTTCCTATTTACAATGAATGAGTATGAGTGGAACTTTAAGAAAGTGCACAGTAACCCCAAGTATTTGGACTATTTTGATGGAGCGGCTCAATTGAAAATAGTGTTTCGGACGTTACATTTTCCGTTAACAATCTTACCCTTATTTGACTCACTAGGACTACAATTTATTTATATGATATCAGTATTAAAATCCACTTTCTGGGTACCCCATTCCAATGCCTAAAAAGAAAGTAACATTATGTTATTGCAGTGACGTTGTTTAAAATTTGTTCATCAAATAAAAAAGTTACCTCATTTTCCGTAAACAATTTGGTAACGTCCGAAACAATATTAATTTTGAAGTATCAAAAAATACAGGAATTGTAAAACCTATTTATTATTTCATTTTGAAAGAACCTCAAGGCAGCTTCCCATCACAGCATAAATTAATGCTGTATCTAATTGCATTATCATTATATCAGCAAAACAAATTTTCCGTTAACAGTTGTAACATCCGAAACGACTGTAACGTCCGAAACAAAAAATACCATTTCTCAGCTAATAACTCAAAGTTGATGGTACCCAAAGTGATTTAAATCATCATAAAATAAAACACTGTTATTACTAAAACAAATCTAGACATGAATTAGATCATTCTTGTCCAACAAATTTCTCATGACACAAAATATTTGTTTCGGACGTTACACAATTTGGTTGTTAACACAAAATTGCAAATTTTTAATGCTGTTTTTATTCTATCAACATTTTATGACTCTCCAATTTCTTTTTACATGTCAAGAAAAATATTTCATTCATTTCATTCAGTTTTAACATTAAATACAACATGCATTTGATGCCAAAATAAAATTTACTATCAAATTTAAAGCTTTCTACAATACCAATTGGCAACAATTAAATTTTTTAAAGACACTGTATGTTATGCATGACATTTGCTAGATTGTTTTGAAATAACCTCACTTTTAATTAAACCAAATCAATTTCAACTAGAAGAGCTCATCAGAATTCTGGAGCAATATAAATAATACTTTCTGGGGTATTGTAAACATGTTTCGGACGTTACGGCATAGTGTTAACACACATTTCTGCATGCATGCTGATCCCCCTATGAACGAAATAGATGACTTCAGTTCCACAGTAATTATTGTGGGATATAATACAGTACATTTGCATATAATTTCTATAAATTATATGCAAATAAGCAAGTCCTTGGCCATGACCTTGAGAAGCTTGCCTGCTACATGTAGCTGCAGTGTTTAACCCTAACCACCCTATATCCTCCAAAGGGCACTTTTTTGGAAAAAATTCAGCACTGTTGGAAACTGGTACTTTCACCTCTTCAAATGGAGTGTCGTGGCCGAGCGGTCTAGCTTACCGGACTCAAGTTCTGGTGTTAGCAGCAGAATGTGGGTTCGAATCCCGGCCGTGACACTTGTGTCCTTGAGCAAGACACTTAACCATGATTGCTTATCTCCACCCAGGGGTTAAATGGGTACCTGTGAGGGCAGAGTTGGTTGATTAGCCCTATATGCGCTGTAATGGCAGCAATTGAGCTGTATACTCCCCAGGGAGCTGAGATGGTTTCAGGAATGATTTATGAGCCTGATGAGCCTTATGCGCAGGGGTAATGATATAATGCGCCTTGAGCACCACTCAGTTGGTGGATACGTGCGCTATATACATGTAAGTCCATACATTATTATTATTATTATTATTATTATTATTATAAATGGGCAAAATTACTACCTGGCAAGAAGTACAGGCCATAAGTGCTGAATATGAAAGATCAACGAAAATGCATGGTGCATTTTGAAGATATAAGGGCATGTTTCCAAAAGTGCACTGAAGGATTTTGGAGGATTCAGGAAGGTTCCTAGTCAGAATACCTAGGGGGTTAGGGTTAATAAACAGTGAAGTTGGGTCATTACATGTACAGCACAAGTGCATGTATAGCACAACTTTTCTGTAAACTATATGTATAGAAATAAGCAAACTTCTTAGGAGACACCTGCTGCAAGTAAAATCAATGTTTCCTTTAGCCAAACATTTTCTTTGGAGACTTTTTGATCAATAAAGTCCATTTAACAGGAGGTCCAAAACATGCAAAAGCAATTTTATGAAATTCATACCTGTATAAACTAACGACCTTATAGTTTTGAGCCAACGATACGTTTGTTGTATTCAAAGATCTTGAACCATATCATTTTAATGTTAATATTGTTGTATTTCTGCAAGTTTTATTCTTAAATTGTGTTAAATGCACTTTTTCAATTATAACATGATATACTACAACTTTACTCATCTGGATTTGTAAAAAATAATAAAGCAAACAGATTAACCAGTTCGCGTCGGAAGCCGTGTATACACGCAATTTTTTTTTGGACAGCGGATCGGAGAGCGTCTAAACACGCCACAGGATTCTCGGGAATATTTGTATAGATTCCCGGTCGACGTGGCAATGAGCCATAAGCATACAGTGGAAGACGCGGTCTCCCGGTCACGCTCTGGTGAGCACCATTGGTTGTGTTTGTGCGGTAAAAATAAACCCGCCACGGGGTTCGGAAAAACTTTTTTATTCCCGGTGCGAACTGGTTAAACTTTAGCAAAGTTTGTTATCTGATTGAGATGTTAACATCATGTAACGTCCGAAACAAAAACAGGCCATTGTCTTTGGTACCCTACAAAGCCTACATGTTAGTATGCAGTTCAGTGTATTTCAGGTTTTCTAAATGATTACCACCTCAATCAAGTTCATATTTCATGCAATTTTACATTACATGAACAGCATTTGGAAGTATGTAGATCTAAATTAGATGGATTAACTTTACAAGAAGTATTGTAGTTGAGAGGATACACTGGTTAGCAATTTGTGTGGTCATTTGAATACAGAGTTTGCATTTAAATATTAATATGTTAGTATATTTCCTTCCTGCAAATAAGCTGACAGACCACTGAAACCAAAGCAAAGCCATAAAAATAAGAAAAGCTGAGATGTTAACATAGTGTAACGTCCGAAACATAGTTAGGGTTAAATCTAAAAAAAATTCAGCCAATGTACTTTTTCAATTTTTTTTTCATATAATTATTTTGCATCATCCATTGTTTACATGCAATAAGTTTGACCCCTAAAAAGCCAGTCCTACAATGCCAGACAAAAACTTTAAATAGTGAAACCCAGTATTTTCGGCTATTTTTGATTTTAAAGCAATGTAAAAATGCAATTGGTTGTGATAGAAACTCAAAAATTGGCATAAATAATCTCTGAACCATGCTCTTAACATTAACATTCATTGCTAAAGTAGGCAATAAAGCATGAGTTGAATTTCACAATTTTGAGATATACAACAGTTTGTAGTAAAACATAAGAGTGTTGTTAATGTTCAAGTATGTTTCACAAGGATTTAGCGATAGATTTAAGCTCAGGCTTTGAATTTCTCAGAAATATAAATTGTTTGGATGAGAAAATACATGTTTGAAGTGTGTTGACTTATTTTCATTTTTGACCCTCTTGGTTGACACAAATGGTATATGTTAAAAAAACCAGAGCCATACAGCTTTTGCACATCACATCGTGGTGGACTTAACAATGAGACTTCTTTATTATTTTGATTGAAATAGCAACACAGAATGGTCAGAAAGTGACAGGTGGTGGTAATGGACAGGTGCCATGGCCACATTGGACAGGTGACCACAGCGTCCAGGTTTAATACATGTAGGTGTTATGAGGTCTGCCATATCAGGTAGATGGCCTCTTTGTCCAGGTGGTAATCATATCAGGTTTAAAGCCAGTACATACTTTGGGTAAAATGCCTATAAATGCATCCATACTTTGTAAGATTCAAGAGATATGTATAAAAATCAACCTGCGAAAGTTTCTGCTAATTTTATTGTGCCATTATGAAGAAGAAAAATTCTCTGCAATTTGCTGGTAAAATAGCCAAAAAATATATATATAGGCATATATTTTAATGCGAAAAAAAGTGAAAATGCATTCAGATTGTTTGTATTTATTTCATTGTTGAATTTCTGTCTTTGGATGACAAATTCATTTTGGAAAATTCACAAAGTTTCCAAGTAAAATGGTAGCACCTAAGGACAGAAATATTTCCAAGTTATGTTTGAAAAAATTATCAACTTTACACCGAGTAAGTTTTTGTAAAACTGTGAGCATTTGTGTTTTTCGAGATTACCAATAGTGTGTAGTGGCTTTAGACCTTTTCAAATCTAA
>CM055832.1:25026717-25058249 GCA_029582265.1 Zoroaster sp. YZ-2022 | reverse complement strand
CGAATTTTCGGAAACCCCGCCCGATCCCACCATGCTTTGCGGGGGAGTTTCCCGGGGGTTATATTATAACCCGGCACTTGGGTCTGACGTCACTGTGTTTGATCGGGATTGCGGGGCCCCCGTTGAAACCCATTTCACGGGAACTTGGGAGGTTAAACCCAAAACAATAAAGGGGATTTTGTTGCAAACGATGATTTTCCCCGTTTAGAGTAAAATTTGAAAACATGACTCGAAAAGGGGTGCATTTTTTTATGAAAAGGGTTCTCAACGGGGCGCCTGTCCAGATAAAACCAGGACGTTGGCACCAACCGGGCTTTGCCCCCAACTCAAACAACACAAAAGACACTTGTCAGCTCCCAGGGTGTACAATGCACTGATAAGCAGGCATACACCAACCCTGACTACCCGCAACACCACCAGTGACCCGGCTATTTTTGGGGATGGAGCCCATTTGAAGAATTTTTTTTTTAAAATAATAATTAATAAAACATTTTTAAAAAAAATATGCTTAAACAATTTGGGCACTTAAACAAAAATTTCCCCAAAGGCCCTTTTTTCTTTTTTTTTTTCCAAGACCCCAAGCGGGGTATAAAATTCCCCAAGATTTTGGGAAAAATTTCCCCAACAGTGGCAAGTTGGTCGGGGGACAGACCAAACTACGATTACCCATACAATCTTCTTGCAAGCAAGGACCCTTAATTGCTCTTTTTTTTATGTCTCTGTTTTTACATATTTGGGGGCTAGGCACGCCCCTTTAGTGTGAGTACTAGCCTCTTTACCCACTAATACAAAACAAACCCATTAACCCCGAGAATGAGCATGGGGGCCACCGTCAAAACCCAAACAAATAAAAATAATGGTTATTATAGGATGACTACAAATTTCATCGGGAAAAAAATAATATTATTAAAATAATTTCTTGGAACTTTAAAATATGTCAACATTGGGTGCCTTCAACGGGAGCAAGGGCCCGGAAAAGGTTGCGAACACTGATCCGATATATCCAAGGGGGGTTTCGGGAAATCTAGTAGAATAGGGCGGGCGGTTCAGTTGGACTCAAGTTTGGGGCAGCAGAAGGGGGTTGAATCCCCTGTAAAATTGTGTCCTTGAGCAAGACACTTAACCATAATTCTTCTCCACCCAGGGGGTTAAAAGGGGACCTGTGAGGGGAGAGTTTTGAAGCCCCTATACCCTTAATGGCAGCAATTGAGCTGTAATTCCCCGGGCGGGTGGTTTCAGGGGTTTAGGTTTTTGAGCCTTTGAGCAGGGGTAATAATATAAGGCCCTGGCACCCCTCGTTATACGGGGCATAAATCCACATTATTATTATTATTATTAAAACCCCTTACTGGCGCGCTTTTTGGGGTTGATAATTTTTCGCTGATATTTTCGGGGGTTGATATATTTTTGGCGTTTGATATTTTGGGGGGTACGGTTGATATATTTTGATTGATATTTGTGGGATTGATATACTGGGATTGATTATTTCTGGGATTTGATTTTTCGGGATTTGATACATTTCTGGGTTTGATATAATTTGGAATGTTCACATCCCGCACCTGTATATATGGCGCGCAACTCATAATTACTTTAATATAATGTTTCCTTTATATTTTTAATTGGTTTATATTCTCAAATTTTCCCCAATGTTTGTTTTATATTTTTTTTTTTTTTTAGTTGTCTTTTTGCCCCAAGGGCCCCCATATACTAACTTTTTTATACTATTTTTTCCCCCAAACCACCGTTCATGATTGATTGATGATACTAGCCCGAACCAACTTTGGGTGTTTTTTCAACAAAAATAGTATAAAGAAAGAAAGGAAAAAAGCCTTATGATTGGGTTCAAATATTTTTTGATGACGAAAATAATTTTAAAAAAATGGCGTTTTCCATGTTTTAAAACCAAAACCTCATCGGTTTAAATTTCCCAGAAATTTAACAGGGTATTTAAATTTTCATTTTATATTTTATAACGTTAATCGGAAAATAATACAATAGTATAGTACAATAATTAATCCACACTAATACTTAGTTGTCCCGGGATTTTTAATTTTGCTACTTTCTAGAACCGTTAAGGATTTAAAATTTTGAAAGATATTTGAAGGGCTGTTTTGTATTTTAAATGTTTTTTTGAAATGTTTTTGTATGTTCTGATGAAATATTTTGAGAAACCCGGCTCCTATGACCTTTTTAAACAAATTAAGATCCAGCAATTTTGCTGCAATTAATCGTTTATAGAAAAAAAAAAAAAATTAAAATAAAAAAAACTAAAAAAGCAAAGTTCAGGCAAAACGCGCGGGGACCCGAAACCTGACTTTATTTTTGGCCCCCCATGTGGGAAAATGGCCTCAAACATTTTTTCATCCCCCCCGCCTTTTCCAAAAGGGGCTGGGTAAGCCCCCCACTGATCTTTTGCAGTAAAAAGAGAAAGAATCGTGGTACACCGAAATCTCTGAGCTCTCATTGGTAAATTTTTGTGACCCCATATAACCCGCGGTTGCATTTCCTGTATACGTTCATGATCGCCGAACGATTTGTGTTTTTAGAAACATGATGTTGTGAAATGACTTTGATTTACCAGCAGTAATTTAGGTTCAGGACCAATCACGTCCCAGGGTTGCCCTCCCTTGGACGAGGTTACGTACATTGTGTGTGTATATCGAACGTACAGCAGGGTCATTCCGTGTCAAATCAACCAATTTTGGAAAAGTTCCAGGTGCCCCTCTCAGATTTTGATGAAACTTCACAGAATGATGGAATGGCAATGAACACATACAAAAACCCAAAACCATACTCCATGTCGTTTTCGAGATATATGGCCTTTGAAATTTGGTCGAGGCGGCCATTTTGTGACGCGCGAGTCACGAAAAGTGTTTTTTGTGATTTTTTCCCAAAATTTGAAAGCTCATTTGTCTTTAGATGAGAAAGCTCAAATTTGGTACCTAGTTAACTTTTGCCAATTTTCATGAATCTGCACTCAAATTGAATGTATCTCATTTGTTTTAGTTATTGTCACCCAAAGTAGGCCCCTTTATTCAGCCGAAAATGTTTTATGATTTTTGAGGTCACCCTATGCACATGGGGGGTCACATGAATCCATATTCTATAGGTGGGTCATTCCGTGTCAAATCAACCAGAGGCCCCCAGGTCACCTCTCAGATTTATAAAAACTTTGTTAAACTGTTCCCCCATCAAAATGAACACACAAAAAGTAGATTCATATCCATATCTTTTCCCGAGATAGGCCTCTTGAAATTGTTAAAAGGCCCCTTTTGTGCTCCGCCCCGGCCGAGTGCGAAAAAACGTGCCATCATGCTTTTTTAATTTATTTTTATTTATTTATTTAAGCTTTCTTTTGGGTAGCACCATTCATGAGTAACACTGCTTCCAAGGTGGCCCTGATCATGTACATTTACAATGATTTCAAAAGAATTACCGGTAGATCAAACACACAGGATCTAGACTATTGCAGAATAAAGGTTAGATATATGTGGGTATGGATAATATATACAGATATAAACTTTAATAATTGGATATTAAATAAAAACTAATAGTACAATTTAGTGAATGAGGTTTTTTTTTAAACTGGTTAATTGACATAGTGTGATAGTTAATCGAATATTCTTTGGGAATTTGTTCCATAGTTGACAAGATCTAGTTATAACATGCATTGACCAGAAAGAGTTAAATGTGGAATAAGGAGTGAGTTTGAAACTGACCCCCGTAGAATAATTATGTACAGAGTGGTGAACTTAAATTTTGTAGACAAAAAAAGGAGACGTACCATTTAAACATTTGAAAATCATAATAAGCATTTGGGTTTGTCCACCTATCATCTAATTTGAGCCAAAAAGTCATCACATTAAGTCAGGGGTTCTAATGTCTCAATAAGATTATTCTAGCTAATTTGTTCTGCTGTTTTGAAGTTAAATTTTAGTTCATTGTTGCAATTTTACCATACAGGGGTACAATAGTCAAAAATTTGGTATGATCATTGCTTCAGCAAGCATTTTAAGTACAATTGAAAATACTTTAAACGGTTTAAGACACCACAGCGTTTTGAAACTTTGATGATGATTAATAAGACTAAGGCCAAGAGAATGAAAGTCATAGATTTGCGTCCGGAAGTTTCGAAAACAATGAGGCTTTTTTTTCATTATTCATTATTCATTATACGTGGGGCCGCACACACAGGTTAAGATAAAAAGGCTCAACAGCGAACGTTTTGGGCATGTGAACGGCAGGGGGGTGGGGATGGGACGGGTTTACCATACAGTTTTAGCGCGATGCGACCTTTTGTGAACGACGTCATGGGACTAAATTTTAAAGAAATTTCCGATGATTATACAAACGCACATACTGGTGGAAATTTGGGAAAACTTTGTTTTACTGATGTGGATGATTTGGGAAATAAATTTGTTTGGTGGGAAAAATTTTTTTTGCAAATAATGATTTTTTTTTGGGAAATAATGAAAAAAATTTTGGCGGAACTTTCGGACATGCGGGCGGTGGACCAAAAACTATATTTCATTCTCATGGCCTAAGCCAGTATTTGCTATCAAAATAAACCCCAAGGTATTTAAAATTTAAACCTTAAGAGCCCATAATTTGATAAGGAAAGCAAGAGCTAAAAATTTTTATTCTAACATATTTTTGGCCCCTAGATTCATAATCTGGTTTTAAATAATAGATATCTCATCTCATTTCAAGTTATTTTAACCCCAAAGTAGGCCTTTATTCAACCGGTGGATTTGATGATTTTTTTCCCCCTGTGCCCTCATCAGGGTCACATAATAATAATAATAATAATGAGTTTTTAAGCCGACCCAAAAAAGGGGCGCTAAACGCATTATATTACCCCCGTCATAAGGTTATAAGGCTCTAAATCATTCCAAACCATCCAGCCCCCCGGGGGAGTATACAGCTAAATTTGGGCCATTTCTATAAGAGCAAAACCATCCTGCCTTCACAGGTACCCTTTTAAACCCCCGGGGTGGAAAAGCAATTATGGTCAAGTGTTTTGCTAAGGACACAGGTGTCACGGCCGGGGCTCAAACCCCAATTGCTGCTGGCAACACCAGAACTTGAGTTCAGTCCCGGACCCCCGAAAACCCTTTTTAGGGCATTGTACAACACAGGACCAAGTTTACGTCCCCTCCGAAGGACGAAGCAATTATGGTTAAGACCCGTCGGACAAAGGTCACGACGGGGCCCCGAACCCACACCCCCGCTGCTGGGAAACCAGAACTTGAGTTCGCCTAACCGCTCGGCCACGACCAAATCCCAAATCTAAGATAAAACATTTAGGCATTTTATTCCAAAAACAAATGAGCAAATAAAAAATTTATAAAGGAGTAGATTTTCCCAAAATTGGGTCCAGGGGAAAAAAAAAAAAAAACCCCCCCGTCTGCGAGTGATCCCCCAAAGGCCGGGTGTTTCAGGGCCCCCTAGGCCGGTAATCAATGTCCACGTCGGGTTTTTTTCGTCACCTAATAATGAAACGACGTCAAAGCTGTTTTTTATGGGACACACGTTCAGAAAAAAGAACTTTAAAAACTCCTTCCGGCCCCAAAAATTCCCCCTTTTTAAAAACCCAAGATATCATTTTGAAAGTAAATATCGATAAGCCATTAAAAATTATATATATTTTTTCCGTTTTGACTTTTTTTTTAATGCAATTAAACATTTTAGCAGATTTGTGGTGTAAAAAACGTCGAAAAGGTCAATAAATTAAAAGTATCCTTTAATTATATAACGTTGAAAATTATTACTTTTTATTGATTGGGAATTTTTAAAAAGGAAAAAGAAAAGCATTCATTTGAAAAACATATTTAATATCTTTTAGCTTGTTTGATTCGTGGGCAATGAGAAATTTTTAAAATAAACGACTTTTCAGTCCTAAAATACGGGTCGGGGCTTACGTGAACCACAGTGGGGACAGTCTGCATCATGGGGCATAGTCATTATAGGGTGTGATGTACCGACATGTACACATACAAATCGGAATATTGAAAAGTAATAACACAGTACATAAAAATACACACACGTTGGCATTTTTTTACATAAATATATTCAGTTCGAATAGCATTGTTACATCAAATCTCTGAAAATCTTTCTTTGGGTCACGGTTCGGGGCCCTTTTACTTTTTTTGGGGTCCATGTATCAAAAAATGCAATATAAAAATAAAGGGGGTGGTATTTGGTACTAACACACATCCTTGTAAAAAATATAAAAAAAAACTGTTATGTTTTTCCCCTTTTTTAAAACGTTTCCCTTTTTCAACATAAAAAACCAAATATTTCTCAGGATGACTGATTTAGGTTTTGTTTTACCATTTTTAATTTCCCTTTTGAATTTAAAGTATTTTTCCAAAACAATAAATAAGTCATGGGAGATTTGGTTCAATCACATTTATTTCAATTTTTTTTCCTAATTTCAGTTGTTTTTTTTTTATATAAAAAATAGAAATTTTAAAAAAAGGAATCACAGCCTAAAATTTTTTCTCGGGCAACATTGTCACATGTTTTTGAGATGTTTGGGAGATGGACAATATTTATATTAAATGTCATTCTTCTTTGTTTACCTCAGTCAGTCTGCAGTCTTTTAACATAACTTTCAGGTACTGAAATGCAAAAAACCCCTTTTTTTTCAAAAATACATAAAAATTAACCTGGCTATCAAGTTTAATCACATTATGTTTATTTTTTGATAAAAAAAGTTGTTTCACCCACCCCACACAAAACAAGTTCATGGGTATAACAAAAACAACAGCACTGAAAAGGCCTAGGTGAGCAAAAAAATATTTTAAAGAATATTTTGAATCATAACAATGATGTACTGATGAACAGTGTTTAGTAAAAGGACCAAAATAAGAGAGAGAGCCTAGTTTCAACCTTTCAATGATGATTAACTTAAAACGTATAGTGCACTGATTTGGGAAGGTTTAGTTCAATTGTTTGCAGATTCGCGACATCAGATTTATCATTAAACCCCTTTTTTTACACGAAATCCCGCAAAGGATGTTCAGTTTTTCCCCCTCAAGATATAAATTGTTCTTTCTTTGACTCATGCTGTTTTTACACAGACATTGTACCTGATTTACTGAATTTACTGAAGTTTCTCTGGGAAACAACATCCCCCAAAACTACATCTACCGATGTATGGGAAAAATTTGGGCTACTGAGGTGCTTGGGCTGGTACATACGAATTCAAATGGGGACGGAAATTCACGGAATGAAAAATCCCTGCAAAGGTTAACATCATGCAGGGCCCTCACACCACCCAATACCAGGAATAAGGGCATGATAAAGATCTGCTAAGAAAAAAAATTGTTTTTTAAAAATGTACATGTATGTTTCATCCTGGGATGCACACCTGTATTATTTGTGGGTTTTTATTGTTTCATTAAATTTAAAAAACTTCATTGGTCAAAAGTTCAGGGGCCCTTTTTCTTTCATTTTCCATTTTCTAAAAGAAATAAAAAATAAAGGGAATGTACAACATTGGTATATGGGATAACACATCCTTTTAAAAATAAAACAAAACGTTTCATGTTTTTCCGTTTTACAAAATTCCCCTTTTCTAAGTTTAAAAACCCAAAACATTTCAGGATGATTGATTTATAGGTTTTTTGATTTCCATTGTTTAACTTCCTTTCCAAAATTTATGTACAGTTTTTAAAAACAAAGAGTTTGCTACTTAAAACAATAAAAATCTGTAAAGTCTGTTCATTTCTAACCCATTGCCGGACTGTTTCCTAACATAATCTTACCTTTGCAGCTAATTTCTGTTTGAATGTTCCCCCAAAAGTGATCAAACCATACACCAGAATTGAGGGGGTTCCATCTAGAAGATCAGTGTGAAAAGAAAAAATTTAAAATCAAAAAAAAGCATGTTTTATTTTTTGTTTTAAAAAATTTCATGATTTCATGTGATCACAAATTTGAAAAACAAAAGATATTCGAAATTTTATGATTATAAAACTAATTAGGTGACACCATGAAATTTTCTTTGAGCACCTTTTGGAACTTTTTAATAATAATCCAAACGGGAAACACATGGGAAAAATAAATTCTAAAATCCTTTAAAATAACAAAACAATACCACTTTTTGTATACCCCGGGACATTGACTATCAAGGCAAAAGATTGAAGATTGATTTACCTGGATATTTTGGGAAATTTTTTGAACCGTGATTGTTTTAGGATTTGCCTGAAACGGGGGATTGGTATAACCGGAAGTCATTAGTCATTTGAGAGGGGTGTTTATCAAACTGTCCTGAGGTGCTTTGCAAACAACCACCACTTTCCCGTCCCAAAAGACAACATATCCCAATTTTCCTTTTAAACCCTTTCAACCCCCCAAAATCCTTGCTCAATTTGGGAAAGTGTTCTTTTCCAAAGGGGCCTGGGTCACCCAAAATCCTTTTTTTCCCCCCCTTTCCCGGCCCAAAGCCCGAAACCTGTAACGAAATGTAAATAGCGCCCTACTTTACGTTGGCATGATTAATCAATCGGGACAATGCGCGCCGATGAATTTTTTGTTGGTTTTTTTGGCACTTTTCAAACGTCAGTAAATGATTTTCGCGTCTCTATATAAAGCTTTAGCTTTTTTTCGTGACCCCACGCTCATTTTGCTTTTTTTCAGCCGGACAGTCGACCCGGGGCCCTGGAGACGCTAAATTATTGACGAAAAATTCGCGGGTGTGGTTTGTATCCGATGACCAGTCCTCCTCATCCCCATCAGAAGAAAGTGAAGAAGAGTTTGTCACACCCACCAAGGTCATCAAAAACAGAACTTGGAGGCCCTTAAGACGTATAAAAATTTTCACTTGTTCCATTGAAAGAAAACATTTTTTTATATTTTCTGAATGGGCCCCCGGGCCCATTTTTTTTTTTTTTCAAAAGGGGGTGTTGGGAACGGGAAAGTCGGATTCCCCAGCCCTTTAGATTTTCCTATCCTCAAAAGAAAATTTTTTTCTTTCAAAGGAATGAGGGAGGGAATGGATTTCAAAGAATAAACGTTCAAGTAATTTAAATTTTCGTTAATTTAAATTAACTTAATTTCCCAAAATTTGGGGGGAAAGGGTTTTTTTATGTGGGATGATCTAGGGCCCGAACGTTGACATTAGACCCGGGTCTGTTTTCCAATTGCCTTTCAAAGAAATTCATAATAGCTTTTGAATTAATCTGATTTTACTATCAAAAAAAATGAAAAAAATCACAAAGTTTGCCCCAAAAAAGGTGCAGTAAAAACAGGTGGGCTAACTGGAATTTTTTGCCCTTTCAAAGTGAATGAATGATGGGGGATGTCACTTGTTCCCAGGCAAGGCCCCACAATTTATCTTTTTGATCTATCAAAAAGCTTTTTAACATTTCAGTCCCATTGGTTTCATAACCTTCCCGGGTAAACCCGGGGTCCAACTCGGCTGTTTAGTGTTCGCCCAAAACGTTACAGCACCCCTTCACCAAGAATCAGCCTATTTTTACTTTTTTTGCATTTACCTTGGACAAGTTGCCCTTTGGGACGGGTTGCCCCATCCCATCTAACCATATCGGGTTGATTAGATAACACAGAAGGTAACAAATTGAAAGCACCTGGTGCGTCATTTTCAAGAAAAGGGGGACTATGCAAAAATTTATGAGGGTTTTGCTGGTTGCCAAAAAGAAATAACCCCCAAAAGCTCATTACCCCAAATCATAAGTGCTCAGTAGAAAAGAATAGGGGGGAAATGAAAAAAAGGGGAGACCCCTAAATTTTAAATGGGATGACACCCAAAAATATCGGATAAAAAAGGGAAATAAAAAATTAAAAGATTATCTTGATAAAGTTTTAAATTTAAAAAGAAAGAACGGCCCTTTCGGGGGATATGATTTGTTTTAAACAAAAACCCCCGCAAGGGCACAGTTCCTTTCTTTTTTCATATTTTTGCCATCTTTTTTAACTAAGATAATCAATTTTTTTTTTCATTTTATTTTCCATTTTTTAAAACTATGCGCCCCTTTTTGAGTTTCCCAAATAATTGGGCGTTTCCCCCCCCCATTTTTTTCCATTTTTATACTTTTGCCCCCATCGTTTCTCTCCTCCTTTTGGTCAGCCATATCTAAAAAAAGGCAAATTTGTATTTGGTATCATCAAAAAAAATGCCTTTAAATATACACCATCATACATAATTTTTAAAACCCATACCAGGTCTGATGGCATAAAGCAAACCCTCCTTAGGACCCCTTGAATTTTTGAAGAGACGGATGTACTGAAGATTGAACCTCCCCCTTAGATTTTCAACTGTTCTTCTTCAGGAGTCGGGGTTGATGGGACGAGACCAATCGCATGTGAAAACGCGGGGGCGATGCGGAATCATAAAATCCCTGACCCCGGGATATCCCTGAGATGATGGCATTTGTGGCCTTTTTGTGATGGGCATCAACAAAGGCCCGCCACCCATGCACGGGCCCAGGTCTGAAGTTCTGCGGTCCGTGTTCATCAACGTCTCGCAACCCGAGGCGCATTTGATTTTTGCCGTTCCCAACAACAGGCTGAAATGGTGCCCCCCTGAAAAACTTTTAAAAAACCCCGCTGCTTCACAACTGCCATTGTTTTGTTTAAAACCCCCACAAACCTCTCGCCAGATGAGACTATGATAAGTTTAAAAGGCGAATCGGTTTTAAACAGTACATGCCACATAAGTCTATAAGTTTGGATTGAAATGTTTTTCATTGAATGAGGTGAAACCGGGTACACATGTGCGTGGAAGGTGTTCACTGGTTCGGAAGCCCATCGTGCCAATTCCAGACATCCTCATTGCTTATGCAGCAGCAAACCCATCCATCTAACCCTTTTCAGCATCTGGCAAAATAGTCAGCCGAACTACTACGGAACTGAACATAAGGGACATTTGTTTTCATGGACAATTAATTTTTTCAACCCGGCTCTCGTCCACAAGTTGTCACAACTAGGGTTTGGAGCTCGTGGAACAGTGCGATACACCACCCAAGGGGATTCGGAGGTGCAAACCCAAAGAAGTTCCCATGAAAAAAGCGATGACCCCGCGCTTTACCTAAAAGCAGGGCAACTATGTGTTTGGCAGGATGCAAAGCGTGTAACTCTTCTGACTAATTATGGTGACTGCAGGTATGGACACTAAAAAATTCGCCTTAATACAGTTTCCACTGGACTTCGTGCAATCAAAAACCCTGTTCTCCTGGAACGTTAGTGATTATAATAAAGCCATGGGTGGAAGTGATCTAGCACTCATGAACTGTGTTCCAGTATTATACACACCACCATAGATGCAGCTGAAATGGTGGAAAAAGAATTTTAAGTATTGGCCATTCTTGACATCTGTTTGGTGAGCATTACTGTCGTCTACAACAATTCCTACAAACCAGCACTTGTGACTTGGATTTCCACGTGAAGGTGGTCCAATGAAACTCTTTCCACCTGGGCCACAAGCACAACCGAGCAAAGCACACCAATGAGCCATCGTGTCTTTCGGTAGACATTATCACCGGGGAAGTGAGCCCAGCAAAAGGCGTAACTTCCGTGTCGTTGCAGCACTAAAACCAAGCGGAAACAAACTAAGTATGATTTGCCTTAAACAGTGTCAAAAAGCCAATGTGTGTTCTGCCATGCTTTGAGAAGTTTCACGAGGTGGTAACTGATAAACATTTACCCAATGTAGTTTGGATTGTGTTCTAGTTTACAAATTGTCCCCCCCATTTCAATCTTGCTCACCCAGCAAAAAAATGCAACTGTCATTTGCAGCACTAAATAGCGGAAACAAACTCGTATGATTTGTAAACAGTGTCCAAAAGCCAATGTGTGTTCCCATGTGCTTTTGAGAAGTTTCACAGTGTGTGATAAACATTTTTGCCAATGTAGTTTGGATTGTGTTCTATGGGTGTCCCCCCATTTCCAATATTGCTCACCCAGCAAAAAATGCAGCATAATACCATGTGTCATTTGCAGCACTAAAATAGCGGAAACAAACTCGTGTGATGATTTGTAAAGCAGTGTCAAAAGCCAGTGTGTTCTGCCATGCTTTTGAGAAGTTTCACAGTGTGTGATAAACATTTACCCATATAGTTTGGGTTGTGTTCTGGGTGTCCACCCCCCATTTCAATATGTGTTGCTCACCCAGCAAAAAAATAACCTGTGTCATTTGCAGCACTAAAGCCAAGCGGGAAACAAACTACGTATGATTTGTAAACAGTGTCAAAAGCCAATGTGTTCTGCCATGCTTGGTTGACAGTTTCCTGATGTGTGATAAACATTTACCCAATGTAGTTTGGATTGTGTTCCCTGGTGTCCCCCATTTCAATGTTGCTCACCCAGCAAAAAATGCAACTGTGTCATTTGCAGCACTAAAATAGCGGAAACAAGCTTCGTATGATGATTGTAAACAGTGTCAAAGCCAGTGTGTGTTCTGCCATGCTTTGAGAAGTTTCACAGTGTGTGATAAACATTTTACCAATGTAGTTTGGATTGTGTTCTGGGTGTCCCCCCCATTTCAATGTTTTAACTCACTCGGCAACCAAAAATGCAACTGTGTCATTTGCCTTTTCAGACACACCAAAATAGCGGAAAAAAACTAAGTATGATTTGTAAACAGTGTCAAAAGCCAATGTGTGTTCTGCCATGCTTTGAGAAGTTTCACAAAGTGTGTGATAAACATTTGTTTACCCAATAACCCGTAGTTTGATTGTGTTCTAGGTGTCCCATTTCAATGTTGCTCACCCAGCAAAAAATGCAGCGCTGTCATTTGCAGCACTAAAAATAGCGAATGACAAACTCGTATGATTTGTAAACAGTGTCAAAAAAGCCAGTGTGTTCTGCCATGCTTTGAGAAGTTTCACAGTGTGTGATAAACATTTTACCCCAAAGTAGTTTGGATTGTGTTCTGGGTGTCCCCCCCATTCAATGTTGCTCTGACCAGCAAAATGCGCTGTGTCATTGCAGCACTAAAACCAGCGGAAACAAACTAGTATGATTTGTAAACAGTGTCAAAAGCCAAATATTGTGTTCTGCCATGCTTTGAGAAGTTTCACAGTGTGTGATAAACATTTTACCAATGTAGTTTGGATTGTGTTCTAGGTGTCCCCCATTTCAATGTTGATAACCCACCAAAAAATTCAAATGTGTCAGTTGCATCACAAAAGCCCAGCGGAAACAAACTTTCATTATGATTTGTAAACAGTGTCAAAAGCCAGTGTGTACTCTGCCATTGCTTTGAGAAGTTTCGACAGTAATGTGTGATAAACATTTACCAATGTGTAGTTTAGATTGTGTTCTGGGTGTCCCCACCATTTCAATGTTGCTCACCCAGCAAAAATGCAACTGTGTCATTGCAGCACTAAAACCAAGCGGAAACAAACTCGTATGATTTGTAAACAGTGTCAAAAAAGCATGTGTGTGTTCTGCCATGCTTGAGAAGTTTCCTGATGTGTCTTGATAAACATTTACCCAATGTAGTTTGGATTGTGTTCTAGGTGTTCCCATTTCAATGTTGCTCACCCAGCAAAAATGCAACTGTGTGTTTGCAGCAGCATAAAGCCAAAAAGCAGCGGAAACAAACTCGTATGATGGTTGTAAACAGTGTCAAAAAGCCAGTGTGTTTCTGCCATGCTTTGAGAAGTTTCACAGTGTGTGATGACATTTACCCAATGTAGTTTTGGATTGTGTTCTAGGGTGTCCCCATTTCAATGTTGCTCACCAGCAAAAAAATGCAACTGTGTCATTTGCAGCACTAAATAGCGGAAACAAACTGAAGCATGTATGATTTACATAAACAGTGTCAAAGCCAATGTGTTTCTGCATGCTTTTTGGAAAGTTTCACAGTGTGTGATAAACATTTTACAATGTAGTTTGGATTGTGTTCTAGAAATTCCCCCCATTTCAATGTTGCTCACCAGCAACAAAAATGCAACTGTCATTTGCAGCACTTTAAAAGCCAATGAGTAAATTCTCGTATGATTTGTAAACAGTGTCAAAAGCCAGCCAGTGTGTTCTGCCATGCTTTGAGAAGTTTCACAGTGTGTGATAAACATTTACCCAATGTAGTTTGGATTGTGTTCTAGGTGTCCCCCCCATTTCAATGTGTTGCTCACCCAGCAAAAATACAACTAATGTGTCATTGCAGCAACTAAAAGTAGCGGAAACAAACTATTATGATTTGTAAGCAGCAGTGTCAAAAGCCAATGTGTGTCTGCTGCCTGCTTTGAGAAGTTTCTGATTATTAATGATAAACATTTACCCAATGTAGTTTGGATTGTGTTTGAGGTGTCCCCCCTCCCCATTTCAATGTTGCTCACCCAACAAAAAAAATGCAACTGTATGTCATTTGCAGCACTAAAATAGCCAGCGGAAACAAGCTACTTCGTATGATTTGTGAAAACAGTGTCAAAAAGCCAGTGTGTTCTGCCATGCTTTGAGAAAGTTTCACAATTAATGTGATAAACATTTACCAATGTAGTGGTTGGAGTTGTGTTCTAGGTCCCCCCATTTCAATGTTGCTCACCAGCAAAAAAATACAACTGTGTCATTTTGCAGCACTAAAGCCAAGCGCGAAACAAACTAGTATGATTTGTAAACAGTGTCAAAAGCCAATGTGTGTTCTGCCTGTACTTGAGAAGTTTCCGCACGGTTAATGTGAGTAAACATTTACCCAATGTGGTTTGGATTGTGTTCTAGGTGTCCCCCCATTTCAATGTTGCTCACCCCAACAAAATACAACTGTCATTTGCAGCACTAAAAGCCAAGCGGAAAAAAACATTACCGTGTGATTTGTAAACGGTGTCAAAAAGCCAGTGTGTTCTGCCATGCTTTTGAGAAAGGTTTCACAGTGTGTGATAAACATTTACCCAATGTGGTTTGGATTGTGTGTTCTAGGTGTCCCCCATTTCAATGTTGCTCACCAGCAAAAAATGCAACTGTGTCATTTGCACTAAAATAGCGAACAAACTAGTATGATTTGTAAACAGTGTCAAAAAGCCAAATGTGTTCTGCCATGCTTTGAGAAGTTTCTACACAGTGTGTGTGATAAACATTACCCAATGTAGTTTGGATTGTGTTCACAAATTAGGGCATCCCCCCCCATTTCAATGTTGCTCACCCAGCAAAAAATGCAACTGTGTCATTGCAGCAGCTAAAGCCAGCCAGCGAAACAAACTAGTATGATTTGTAAACAGTGTCAAAAGCCAATGTATGTTCTGCCATGCTTTGAGAAGTTTCACAAGTGTGTGATAAACATTTACCCAATGTGGTTTGGATTGTTCTGGTGTCCCCCCCATTTCAATGTTGCTCACCAGCAAAAATGCAACTGTCATTTGCAGCACTTAAAAATAGCGGAAACAAACTCGTATGATTTGTAAACGAGTGTCAAAAAGCCAGTGTGGTGTTTCTGCCATGCTTTGAGAAGTTTCGATTAGTGTGTGATAAACATTTGTGATTGTGGTCCTTCAGTCTCCCCTCCCCCATTTCAATGTTGGAAGTGACAGTGCGCACACCAGCAAGCACAACATTGAAATGGGGAAAGTATATTGATTATTATAGCAATCTTGCAAGAAATGGGTGAGGGGTAGATATCGAAACAACCTTCATTAAACTTGACTACTGCTACAGTAAAATCAATTTTGTGCAGTGCCGCTGATTTTATTCACCTGAACCTAAAATATAGCTTTTACCTATTACGTTGGGGTTTATGAACCACCCATAAACGAAAAACATTTGTTTTTGTGGTCCAATATTTTTCTTGTCATAACTTGTGGGTTATTTGTTGTCATTGCAATTGCAAAGAGTGGCCTTTCATGATGTTGTTGAGTGAGGCGCTATACACTGAAAGTTGTTAAAAGTCTCTGGTAAAGAACTGAACATGCTATGCAAAACCGGTAGCAACCAAGGCATGACTGATCAAATATAGCTACGTATTGAAAGGGTTAAAAAGATTATAGAGGTTACACTTAGAGAGAGGAAAGATGTAGTCAAGTGCGGATTGGAAATTATATTTTGGTTGATTTGAGCAATGAATGTATGCACATCCAGTGAGATGTTGGCCATTTGTCATCTGCTAAAAACAAATGCTTTTACACTTTGTACACAAGTGGCGGTTGGGTTGCAACTATTTTTCCCACATTTTCATTGCTACATGTAATAATTCACTAGTGTTAGTGTTATAGGAGAAAGTTACACTGCCATTGACAATGCTAAACTGAAGAAAAATCCTTCAAGTTATGAATAGACTTAGACACACATTTGTGGCATTAGTGGATGTTTTATTGCTATGCAAGTAACTTTTTCTGGACCCTGGATCCATGACTGACTAATCATGTATAAAGTTACAGGCCCATCAAGTATCATTGTAACTTATATGTCAATGAAGCAATTGAATTATTTCCATGTGTACATGGCAGAGAGACAGATCGAAGAACATGGTCATGGAGGAAGACCATGAGTTTCTACAAAATATCTTCATCAGCGAACATACATCAAAACATTTCAAAATAACATTTATTATTACAAAGACGAATCCTTCAAATATCTTTCATAATTTAATCCTTGCACTTGCAGTTGCAATAGAAAAGTAGCAAAAGATTATAAAATCACTCGATACAACTAATGAACTATAGAATGCGGAGGCCACACCGAAGGTTACACTTTCTTATAAATTTACGTAACGTCTCGACTTAAAATACACAACTGCGGTTCCCTGGGTCAAATTCAGAAAAAGGGAAAATTTTTGGCCCTGCATTCTATAGTTTAGTTAGGTACGGATAACCAAAAATAAGCTTGGTTGCAACGTATTACCATGGTGTAGACTATTACCGATTAACGTTATAAAAATATAACAATGAAATTAACTTCCTCTGTTATTAAAGTCCAAACCTTACGTGTAGTAAGTACATTTACAGGTCAAAATGAGTCGACCATTTTTTGACTGGTAAAAGCATTGTCTGGTATTGTTCAGGAATTGGTCAAAATGATAGTAATGAAACAGGTCAAAATGCCCCTGTGTGCACATTTGGGTCAACAGTCAAAAACAGGCAGTTGACTGATTTTGACCTGTATCAGCTACTTCCCACTAGAGTGCAACTAGAGTAGGAGGGTTAATAAATAATTTAAAAAGTCTCCGTAGTTTCTGGTCTCCTCCCGCACGAAAGGTTGCCTCAGACCAGCGCGATCAGTAGCATCTTTAGTTTTTCTTTTTATCTGCTAGAAAACGATGTCCAATTGCAAACAAAGTTGCTGGATCGATTGGAATTCTGGACGCGCATTGTGTTTCGCTAAAACAACATTTTTCACAAAGGGGCATGAACGTTGTCTTGATTTGTGCGGCCTCTAGATACCATACTTTTATTGTATTGTGGAAATTTGGTCTGGTACCTATAACGGCATATACATGTATCACGTTGGCAAAAAAAATAGAAAGAAGATACCCCCACTCCCAAAGCACATCCACCGCACTGATTTTGTTTTTTTTAAGCGGGAGGCTCTAAGAGAATAAAAAATTGCCTGGAACTCCTCTGGGCTGTGCCAAATCTTCAACCAGCATAATTTAGTTATTGAGTTTTCTGCCATCTGCTATCATGACAACCATTTTACCCGTCAATAGCATGTTTCTCCCACCCTCAAGCTCATGTTATCTAAAGACTCAAATGTCAATTATCTTATTTCTGATTTTATTCCCGATCCCCACCAGCTCATTCCTCCACAGCAGGGTGCTAGTCATACGACTTCCAATAGGTCTCGACCTCAGATGTGGCACCAGAACGCCTTGATCAACGACGAGTGCCAGTGATACAACATCAAGTGGGTTTACAGGGCAAAGCCCTAACAGGAAGCATGGGGCATCCAGTACCAGGGTCAGCTGGCCTTATCATGCCATCCAGCCACTAGATTCGCTGCTGCAGCCAGCTGCCCAACGCCATAGCGACTTTCATTTCCATACAGTCCACGGAAAGAACATTGTGCTCTCAGCAGACCACAAAACAGCATCTCGCATGGGAGCTTTTGCAATGCGCTTGTTTTCACCCACAGAGCCATACACATTGGGGAGATCCTTCACTTTGAACTGATCCAGAGCAACGCTGGTTGGAGCGGGTGCTACGCTCGGATACATATCGCAGGACCCTGTTGCCTTTCGTAGTAATGGCATTCCAAAGTACCTCACTGCTAGATCTGGAAGCTGTGCCAAAGCCCTGAGAGAAAATTGTGCAAAACACGGCAATGTACTTAACTTTGTTCTGAGTGATGATGGGACGGTATATTATAGTGTGAACCAAGAACCTTTCATGGAGTTTTTTAATGGGGTAGATACTGCGCGACCTGTCTGGGGGGTGATTGATGTCTATGGAAACACAACAGGTGTCAGAATTGTTGGTAAGTCATGAGTGTTTATCTAAACAAAACAAAACCAGTGGCTTGACAACTTGACATTTCAATCAGTATGCTCTGACCATCTTCTCCTGAAGGCGA
Organism: Zoroaster sp. YZ-2022; assembly: GCA_029582265.1. Classification (NCBI taxonomy): domain Eukaryota; kingdom Metazoa; phylum Echinodermata; class Asteroidea; order Forcipulatida; family Zoroasteridae; genus Zoroaster; species Zoroaster sp. YZ-2022. The sequence continues at coordinate 25,039,781 of CM055832.1, read as the reverse complement.
TCAGAGCGTACTGATCAAAACATTAAGTTGTCAAACCACTGGTTCTTTTCAGAATCAACATTATTTTACAACTCATTCAAGAATTAACATGGTATAGGATTTGAGGCTTTGCATTGTGGAGAGTTATATTGGGTACACCATGTAATAATCTGTTCTTGGAAGAAGTAGTGGCTCTGAGAAGAGCCGGTTGGTTTGTTCTCAACGTTTTGACTAGTGTGCTCTAGTCTCCAGACGACGGCTCTAGAACACTAGTCGAAACGTTGAGAACAAACCAACAAAAGTTTTTGAACATTTTAACAAAATGAACATTCATTGATATATGTGGTGGGTGAGGTTAATAATAATTTCAACCACAGTGAGCCAGTCATTTCCTGACAAAGTTTTAATAATCAAAATCAAGCTGATCATACCACACTGGTACACTCGAAATTCACTTTGAAAAGCACCCGAACACGTCGCGGTCGGTAATTTGTTTTGTTGTGTGCATCTGTTTTACCGATCGATATAGCAATTTAAAAAATGGACGGAGGACTGACTGCAATTTTGCCAAAATATGGAACAAATTTGCCTGGAAGAAATATACACGCAGTTTTTTTTTTACCACCTATGGCCCAATATCTGGACACTAAAGATGATTATTTCTAGTAAAATCTGGACATTATATGCCAGTGATGAACCAAACGACAATAAAGCCTTGAAAAACAACACCTGAGTGTACCTGTGCACACTGATAACCGTAAGTTTAAGCATTTAAAAATTCACAGATAGCTATAAAAAAAATGATTTTGCTATGCGAATTATTTTTTTTGCATCGCACTTTTGCTATGCAAAATGTTTGAACGAAATCGTTCCCTGGTCACTACCAAAAAATGAGGACTAGTAAAATTTTGACGTAACTAGTCCTTCGGGCTTCCATAAAATTCAAATTAATTTTGACCCCTGCATGTATTATCAAAGCTAAAAATAAAGGATTCAATCTGAAACTAAAGAAAAATAAAGTGACTAACATTTGTATTTCAATGTAAGGTCATGTCCAAATTAAGCATTTTGGCTACAGCGATGGCTATTGGCTGCAGCGGCAATGCTGAAGTATAGGAAGAAACAGTGAACTAGCCATAGTTGTAGCCAAAGCCGTCATTTGGGAAACGGCCTAAGACTTTGCAGGGTCTAGGTCTTTTCCAGAAATGAATATTTCTCTGTACTATTGCTGTTCCAGATACTTTCCCAACATCCAACAGGATATCTACAAGAGGCGCTTCTGTGACGTCTGGCTTCCTTGATCCACTACGCTTAGTCTCTGACCTACTCCCTGGTAGCAGCCAGGAATCTCCAGCACAAGGGAGCAGTGGTCCCCGGTTCAGTACTCCAAAGCCAGACCCACTCCAGCTCCACAGCAAGCACGGCTGTAATGTTGTGCTGGGAGAGGAGAGGTCACTGGCGGAGAGGAAAGCAACTAGTGTCAGCGGTGGGATCGTCTTCACCAGTCGACCCATCCAGTTCAATGAGAAGGTCCTACTTAAGGTCCTTGTGGTGAATCACTGCTACATAGGACACTTGGGTGTTGGCTTGACATCTTGTGATCCAGACTCGCTGGATCTTGACGTGCTTCCTCTCGAAGCAGAGGACATCTGTGATCGCAAGGAATACTGGGTCATGACCCGTGATTATGACACTTTAGAGGAAGGAGCCCGTCTTGGCTTCATCATTGGCGGGGATGGGCGTGTCCACATGACTGGGCCTGATGGTGCTATAGACAAAGTTCTGATGCATGTTGATACATCCACTCCCCTTTGGTTGTTCTTCGATTTGTATGGAACGACTCAGACGATTAAAATATTGGGTAATTTATTGATTTTTAATACAGCATCAACATGACCAAAATGTAAAAAAAAAAAGAAAAGAAGCTTATCACGATAATCAAAAATCAATTGATAATTATCCTGAGGCAAGAATTTCATAAAATAATGCTTTCACAATAGTTGACAAAGGGTGAAATAATTGTTTCCCCCAGTTATGAAAAGAACTTCATAGAAAACATTGATTTTCTACTGTGCTTTACTGGATGGAAAGGGCATTAACCCTAACCCTAACCATGTTCAATGCAGCAAGATGCAACAAATGTAAACAGAAGTTGTTGCATCTTGTTGACTCAACAGAGAACAAAAGAACCATTGTTTTTATTATTTTATAATGAGCATTGACAGTGCAGTTGTATTCGCCAGTGAAAATATAGTCCTGAATAATTAATTTTCCAGTGCATTGATTTATCATTAAAACTTTCCGCTTTCACTTTCTGTGAATGGTGGATAAGCTGTGCAGATAACAGTACCATGTGCAGTTTAGATGCATTCACCACACAGTACCATTTGACAACTGCCTGTTTATGAATGGTGGTTTAGCTGTGTTGATAACAGTACCATGTACAGTTTAGATGCATTCACCACACAGTACCATTTGGACAACTGTCTGTTTATGAATGGTGGTTTAGCTGTGTTGATAACAGCACCATGTACAGTTTAGATGCATTCACCACATTACCATTTGACAACTGCCTGTTTATGAATGGTGGTTTAGCTGTGTTGATAACAGCACCATGTACAGTTTAGATGCATTCACCACCACAGTACCATTTGACAACGTCTGTTTATGAATAATTGGTTTAGCTGTGTTGATAACAGTACCATGTACAGTTTAGATGCATTCACCACACATTACCATTTGACAACTGTCTGTTTATGAATGGTGGTTTAGCTGTGTAGATAACAGTACCATGTACAGTTTAGATGCATTCACCACACATTACCATTTGACAACTGTCTGTTTATGAATGGTGGTTTAGCTGTGTTGATAACAGCACCATGTACAGTTTAGATGCATTCACCACACATTACCATTTGACAACTGTCTGTTTATGAATGGTGGTTTAGCTGTGTAGATAACAGTACCATGTATACTTTAGATACAGTCATATTGAATGATCAGTCAACAAGAGTGTTAATGTCATTAAGGGATTGTGTTTAAAATGTGTGGCCAAGTGATACAAATTATGTTTTAAAAAAACGTAAAATATTTATTGGACAGAATCATGTACACTAATATTGACTGATATGTTGAAGCAGTGTTAAAAACACAAGAAACACTTAAACAGTTACTTTTAGCTATGTAATTTTTTCTGTTTTCTTTGTACCAAAATCATTGCAAATTCTTTTGGTTGATTGCTTTATACCCTGCTGTGATCTATATGAAATAGTGCTGTATAAGAAATTATTCTTATTTATTATTGCAGGTGTCCTGAAAAACAGTCCGCCACCACCACCCCCACAACAACCCGACTGGGAATCAACTAATGACATTAATGGTAGTATATTTGATGAGGCACTGGGTACGTCTGCCTCGACCACTTATGAAGCCGAGAAGGTTCCAACACCACCACCTAGACTCCACTCTCTGTCCGCAGCGAAATCGACCGACGGCTCGCCGGCCGCCAACTTGGCCAAGACCCGCCGGCAGCCGCCACCTCGCCCATCCAAACCCCCACTTAGACAGGACAACGAGTGTACAGTGTGCTTTGAGAATCTACCAGATGCCGTGTTCTATAAGTGCGGTCACGTCTGCTGCTGCCTCTCCTGCGGAGTGAAGCTTAAAGAGAGAGGGGATCCCTGTCCGCTCTGTCGAGCGCCAATCAATGACATCATCAAATTTTACAAGACGTAGATGGACATGTACAATAGTCTTCAGTGCCACAGTGGAAACGTAAGTAACTATTTAGACAAAACATACAAGTGGGACATCTCAAAACTGTTCTCATGCAGCAGTGATTAGCCGCTTGCAACCAAGACTTGATTAACTTGGTAGATAATTTGCTCAGTGCATGATCTGTTGAGGGCGAGGTATGAGGGAGGATTTTTGGAAGTAGGCTGTCCAAATTGTGTAATTCTTTTTTTTTAAAAGAGTGTGTCCAAAAGTTTAACTTTCAATACTTTTGTATGTGTATTACAAATCAAACTGGTATTGTTGGCTAACACTGTGGTTGAGGGCACATATTTTTTGATCATCACTGATGTATATTGTGTCGCATTAGAATACTTTCTCCAGAGATAATTAGCAGGCAGAAATAGACACACATGTAGTAAATTCTACGCATAAAAGTATATTATGTGCATCACTCACTTTACGCTGAAATGCCTATTCTTCAAGACACCGGGTGTCTTGAAGAGGGCTACAATGAGTACTTAGTGGATAGATAGGTCTCTGCACCTGATATATAAATTGATCTTTTTGAATTAGCTACCAGCATCTTCAGCTGTAGTAATTTTCAACATTTAAGACAACCCGTTTAGTTTAGGGTTATGCATCCGTTTCATTTTTATTATTGTGAAAATGTGCACTTTTATAAAATAAAAAAATCACCTCACCTACTTCCAAATTCATTTTCATGATGTGAGCTGTTGTATGCGAACATGGGAGTTGTCTCATGTGACAAATACAGAACCAAAAAATTGGATTGTATAAATGAGGCTTAAGTTATGCCCCGAGCCCATCAGCAAGTTGTTAGTTGCAAGGGAATTGGTTTCTGGTGATTCACTAATCACTAGAACACACGGATAGTGAACAAGAAATCTGAACAGTTGCCTTTCATAAATTTAGATTTGTACTTAAAGAGTAATTATATTCCATCAATAGTTTAAAATTAAATATCTAACAAAATAATTGTCAAAAGCATAACTTAACAGTAATTTAATTCCCTAATGAATTTTGAGACTTAATTACTGTACTAATGAAAAACATAGACGATACATTGTACATCTTAATTAAAGAAGTTTAAAAGAACCTTTTTTATATATTGAAACTAGTGCTTCTCACATTAGTTCAGATTCTTAACAGTTTATAGATTAGTGTGAAAGTATCAAATCTTTATCAAAAGACATGTGTAAAATGTTAACACATTTTTAATAGAATAATCATACAAAATATGCAGAATATGTATGTTGATACAGTGGTTTGAATTTTTTGTTGTGGTGGTTGAGTGTGTCGTATTAAATTTGTTGCACACACAGATTCTAGCCCTATGGTAGAATTTTACTAGCTGGTATTTGAATCGAGAGCAAGACACTTAATCATTAATTGCATCTCTCCACCCATAAATATAGATAGGGACCTGAGGAAGGCAGAGATGGATGTTTAAATAAATCAGTTAGCTAGGGATCGGGACTGTTTAACTGGGGAAATTATTTTGAATTTGGGCTTAATGTAAGTGTCACACACCATTGCTCAGCATTGAGGACCACATGGTGGTCTTCAATTGACTAAAATATATATATGTGCGATTCTGTAAATACACATTTCAACAAATGCCTACAGGCCTGTGATTTTTCAGGATTTTTTACACATCTCCCTTTGCCTCAAAATTTTCTTGAAAGAAGAAAAGTAGCCACCAAGGAAAGAAAGAAGTAGCCTGTATTTTGTCCAAACCTCTAGTTTCTTGTTTGTGGGGATGCGGATAGTCTGTAAATCCTCCAAATCCTCCTTTGTCCTTTAGACCAAAGGGAGACCCAGGCACGCTACTTATTTTTCAGGATTTTTTTTACTTTTGTCAAGTCACACCCCTGTGCCTGATGCGCAGATCAGTATTAACCCTAACCCCTACAGGCATTTCGAAGTAGATACCCTGCTCATTAAAATGCAACGATAGAAAAGTGTAGAACTTGTAGCTTTGCATGGTGAGGAGGATAAGTAAGAGTAATTGCGGTGACACCATGTGAAATGCTCAATTGAGTAGTAATTAGTTCTGAAAAGAACTGGAGGTAGAAAAGTGTGTAGGCTGCTCAGTGCAACAATATAAAACAGCTACAACAATGGTTCTTTTTTTCTCTCTGCTGAGCTTAACAAGATGCAACAACTGTTTACATTTGTTGCATTGAGCATGGTTAGGTTAAGGTAGCCAAATATGGATTCCGTCTCTGTATACACTTAAACAGAGTCCTATCAGCCATCAGGTCAGTCGCCGCACAGAAAATGTCTTTTGTGACATTGTTTAAATCTTACCAGTGTGGGGAGGCTGCAACTCGGTACTGAACTTCTACGAACAACTATACTGACAAGCACTGAGGATCGAATTTCAAAATATCATTTTTACTAAGTCATTTTATTGAAAGAAAATCCAGATTTAACAGTGAAGAAATCTAGAGTTTCAATGGTTGTGCGTCATTTCATAGTCCATTCAGCGTATGTATGCGGTAGCGACAAAATGGCTGCGTATGTGTGGTAACGTAGGTTTTATGTGCTCGCCACGCCAGTATGTACGCCACGCACCTGTGCTGATTAACTGGCGTATGTCTTGTCGTAATGCTCAAGTGATGAACAACCATCAAAACTAAAAGTAATTCTTTAAAAACACTTAGTGAAAATGATATTTTTAAATTCAAACATCTGTGAGATGCATTGTATTGAGTCTTGGGATTCCACTGCTGACTTTCAGCAGCTTCACACAGGTAAAAATGAATAAATTTATGAATTTACACAAAATATATTTTGTTTTCTGTATTAGTAAATTTTTGGTTAAAATCTGGATGTCACCATAGCACACGAAGATGAAAGTCTACCCTGATCTAGGGTTAAGGTAGTACCGTGCATATGGCCCTTTGAGATGCTTCAAGGAATTATTCCAGGGATGAAAAATATTGTATACGGCTCTGGTTTTTAACATATACCAAAAGCTTAATGGCACTTTGAGTCTCAAATTTTGTAAAGATACAGAACTGGAAACCAGTTTTCATATTTTTGAAGCATGGACCTAGATTGATCTCCCATAGCTTAATGAAAATTCCACAAGTTTAGTTTATGTGTGAGCTATCGCTGAACAGCCAAATGTTAACGGAATTTTGTCAACCAAAAAGAGACCAGATTGTTTTGGCTGAAACACAAAAATGCCAGAAACAATATAATTCTTCCTATTTACAATGAATGAGTATGGAGGAACTTTAAGAAAGTGCACAGTAACCCCAAGTATTTGGACTATTTTGATGGAGCGCTCAATTGAAAATAGTGTTTCGGACGTTACATTTTCCGTTAACAATCTACCCTTATTTGACTCACTAGGACTACAATTTATTTATATGATATCAGTATTAAAATCCACTTTCTGGGTACCCCATTCCAATGCCTAAAAAGAAAGTAACATTATGTTATTGCAGTGACGTTGTTTAAAATTTGTTCATCAAATAAAAAAGTTACCTCATTTTCCGTAAACAATTTGGTAACGTCCGAAACAATATTAATTTTGAAGTATCAAAATACAGGAATTGTAAAACCTATTTATTATTTCATTTGAAAGAACCTCAAGGCAGCTTCCCATCACAGCATAAATTAATGCTGTATCTAATTGCATTATCATTATATCAGCAAAAACAAATTTTCCGTTAACAGTTGTAACATCCGAAACGACTGTAACGTCCGAAACAAAAAATACCATTTCTCAGCTAATAACTCAAAGTTGATGGTACCCAAAGTGATTTAAATCATCATAAAATAAAACACTGTTATTACTAAAACAAATCTAGACATGAATTAGATCATTCTTGTCCAACAAATTTCTCATGACACAAAATATTTGTTTCGGACGTTACACAATTTGGTTGTTAACACAAATTGCAAATTTTTTAATGCTGTTTTTATTCTATCAACATTTTATGACTCTCCAATTTCTTTTTACATGTCAAGAAAAATATTTCATTCATTTCATTCAGTTTTAACATTAAATACAACATGCATTTGATGCCAAAATAAAATTTACTATCAAATTTAAAGCTTTCTACAATACCAATTGGCAACAATTAAATTTTTAAAGACACTGTATGTTATGCATGACATTGCTAGATTGTTTTGAAATAACCTCACTTTTAATTAAACCAAATCAATTTCAACTAGAAGAGCTCATCAGAATTCTGGAGCAATATAAATAATACTTTCTGGGGTATTGTAAACATGTTTCGGACGTTACGGCATAGTGTTAACACACATTTCTGCATGCATGCTGATCCCCCTATGAACGAAATAGATGACTTCAGTTCCACAGTAATTATTGTGGGATATAATACAGTACATTTGCATATAATTTCTATAAATTATATGCAAATAAGCAAGTCCTTGGCCATGACCTTGAGAAGCCTGCCTGCTACATGTAGCTGCAGTGTTTAACCCTAACCACCCTATATCCTCCAAAGGGCACTTTTTTGGAAAAAATTCAGCACTGTTGGAAACTGGTACTTTCACCTCTTCAAATGGAGTGTCGTGGCCGAGCGGTCTAGCTTACCGGACTCAAGTTCTGGTGTTAGCAGCAGAATGTGGGTTCGAATCCCGGCCGTGACACTTGTGTCCTTGAGCAAGACACTTAACCATGATTGCTTCTCTCCACCCAGGGGTTAAATGGGTACCTGTGAGGGCAGAGTTGGTTGATTAGCCCTATATGCGCTGTAATGGCAGCAATTGAGCTGTACATGTATACTCCCAGGGAGCTGAGATGGTTTCAGGAATGATTTATGAGCCTGATGAGCCTTATGCGCAGGGGTAATAATATAATGCGCCTTGAGCACCACTCAGTTGGTGGATACGTGCGCTATATACATGTAAGTCCATACATTATTATTATTATTATTATTATTATTATTATTATAAATGGGCAAAATTACTACCTGGCAAGAAGTACAGGCCATAAGTGCTGAATATGAAAGATCAACGAAAATGCATGGTGCATTTTGAAGATATAAGGGCATGTTTCCAAAAGTGCACTGAAGGATTTTGGAGGATTCAGGAAGGTTCCTAGTCAGAATACCTAGGGGGTTAGGGTTAATAAACAGTGAAGTTGGGTCATTACATGTACAGCACAAGTGCATGTATAGCACAACTTTTCTGTAAACTATATGTATAGAAATAAGCAAACTTCTTAGGAGACACCTGCTGCAAGTAAAATCAATGTTTCCTTTAGCCAAACATTTTCTTTGGAGACTTTTTGATCAATAAAGTCCATTTAACAGGAGGTCCAAAACATGCAAAAGCAATTTTATGAAATTCATACCTGTATAAACTAACGACCTTATAGTTTTGAGCCAACGATACGTTTGTTGTATTCAAAGATCTTGAACCATATCATTTTAATGTTAATATTGTTGTATTTCTGCAAGTTTTATTCTTAAATTGTGTTAAATGCACTTTTTCAATTATAACATGATATACTACAACTTTACTCATCTGGATTTGTAAAAAATAATAAAGCAAACAGATTAACCAGTTCGCGTCGGAAGCCGTGTATACACGCAATTCTTTTTTGGACAGCGGATCGGAGAGCGTCTAAACACGCCACAGGATTCTCGGGAATATTTGTATAGATTCCCGGTCGACGTGGCAATGAGCCATAAGCATACAGTGGAAGACGCGGTCTCCCGGTCACGCTCTGGTGAGCACCATTGGTCGTGTTTGTGCGGTAAAAATAAACCCGCCACGGGGTTCGGAAAAACTTTTTTATTCCCGGTGCGAACTGGTTAAACTTTAGCAAAGTTTGTTATCTGATTGAGATGTTAACATCATGTAACGTCCGAAACAAAAACAGGCCATTGTCTTTGGTACCATACAAAGCCTACATGTAGTATGCAGTTCAGTGTATTTCAGGTTTTCTAAATGATTACCACCTCAATCAAGTTCATATTTCATGCAATTTTACATTACATGAACAGCATTTGGAAGTATGTAGATCTAAATTAGATGGATTAACTTTACAAGAAGTATTGTAGTTGAGAGGATACACTGGTTAGCAATTTGTGTGGTCATTTGAATACAGAGTTTGCATTTAAATATTAATATGTTAGTATATTTCCTTCCTGCAAATAAGCTGACAGACCACTGAAACCAAAGCAAAGCCATAAAAATAAGAAAAGCTGAGATGTTAACATAGTGTAACGTCCGAAACATAGTTAGGGTTAAATCTAAAAAAAATTCAGCCAATGTACTTTTTCAATTTTTTTTTCATATAATTATTTTGCATCATCCATTGTTTACATGCAATAAGTTTGACCCCTAAAAAGCCAGTCCTACAATGCCAGACAAAAACTTTAAATAGTGAAACCCAGTATTTTCGGCTATTTTTGATTTTAAAGCAATGTAAAAATGCAATTGGTTGTGATAGAAACTCAAAAATTGGCATAAATAATCTCTGAACCATGCTCTTAACATTAACATTCATTGCTAAAGTAGGCAATAAAGCATGAGTTGAATTTCACAATTTTGAGATATACAACAGTTTGTAGTAAAACATAAGAGTGTTGTTAATGTTCAAGTATGTTTCACAAGTTTAGAGATAGATTTAAGCTCAGGCTTTTGAATTTCTCAGAAATATAAATTGTTTGGATGAGAAAAATACATGTTTGAAGTGTGTTGACTTATTTTCATTTTTGACCCTCTTGGTTGACACAAATGGTATATGTTAAAAAAACCAGAGCCATACAGCTTTTGCACATCACATCGTGGTGGACTTAACAATGAGACTTCTTTATTATTTTGATTGAAATAGCAACACAGAATGGTCAGAAAGTGACAGGTGGTGGTAATGGACAGGTGCCATGGCCACATTGGACAGGTGACCACAGCGTCCAGGTTTAATACATGTAGGTGTTATGAGGTCTGCCATATCAGGTAGATGGCCTCTTTGTCCAGGTGGTAATCATATCAGGTTTAAAGCCAGTACATACTTTGGGTAAAATGCCTATAAATGCATCCATACTTTGTAAGATTCAAGAGATATGTATAAAAATCAACCTGCGAAAGTTTCTGCTAATTTTATTGTGCCATTATGAAGAAGAAAAATTCTGCAATTTGCTGGTAAAATAGCCAAAAAATATATATATAGGCATATATTTTAATGCGAAAAAAAGTGAAAATGCATTCAGATTGTTTGTATTTATTTCATTGTTGAATTTCTGTCTTTGATGACAAATTCATTTTGGAAAATTCACAAAGTTTCCAAGTAAAATGGTAGCACCTGAGACAGAAATATTTCCAAGTTATGTTTGAAAAATTATCAACTTTACACCGAGTAAGTTTTTTTGTAAACTGTGAGCATTTGTGTTTTTCGAGATTACCAATAGTGTGTAGTGGCTTTGAACTCTTTCTCAAAACTGGGCTAAATGTCATCTATATGTGACGGGATCCTACGAAATGAGTCTTAAGGTGATGTCGGCACAAATTGAGTTATTATGTGGTCCTGAAGAGCATATTTTCCTCTTCCATTTGATAAAAAAAAAATTATGTTCATGCATTAAAAAATACGGAAGTTGTACCATTACCTCGGCCTGCACTGTCAGAAAACCAAGAAAAAACGGGAATATCGCACATTTAAGTCTGGGCTTGATTTCTGGTTTTATTTATATCATTTTTCCGTGGCTGCAAACATAGAGCAAGGACCGGGCATTCTAGGGCCAACAAGGGGACAAAACGATCCTTTGCTGAGTAATTTTAGAACATTCTTGATTCAACATGGTAAAGAAAATCAGGATTTTGAACATTTTCCGATTTTGTTTCAGGGATTTTTTAGTTGGGTAGATTTATTAACATGTTTTTCTACTTATTTCTTTTGAAAAAAAAAAAAAAATTATCGACCACACATGCATGACTCGTGTTTACGTGTCCGTATCTCAATACAGGCATTTGTGACTTCCGACTCATTTCGTATGGTTGGGTCACATATGTGAAATTATTGGATTCGTGGAGATTGCGTTGCGTTGCCTTCAACTGTTTTATGCATTTTTATACTCCAACCTGAAGCAATATTTGATTTGATATATTTTGATTGTTTATAATACTGAATTTATTTCATGTAGTAATGCTTTACTGACACAAGAGTCCCAAATGCTGAATATTACTTTTTTTTTTTTTACAGAAAGGTAATTTGCAAGTCATATGACCTAGAACTTGTGGGCCAATTTTGAAATACAAAGCATATATACAATAGTACATATTTATGTAAACCTGTGGATATGTTTATACTTGCGGATGTGTCTAATTACATGTAAAAAACAATAAGACTGATTGCGACAAGATAACTGAGTTGAATGCGCTTGTATTATAATCAAGGGGGGAAAACATATTATTTATAACATATAATTCGCTTTTCAATGTTTTTGTGTAAATTTTTTTCTCAAATTTTTCTTCTAGTGTTGCATTGTAAATATAAAAAAGAAAGAAGCTTAATAATATATATAGAAATATATATTACATCAAAGGTAGGGAAAACCTTGTAAAAAATTTCCCAAAATTGTATGGATGGAAAAATTACCCAAAAGTTGAATTGGCGTAGTTTCCCAATTCCCAAATTTTGTGTTTCTCCCACAAAATCATTCCATCTTAGGTGCTTTAATTTATTTAGAAATACAAACGTATTGGTGGTTAGTCCCTGGTAATATAAGCTGCTAACACTAGGACATTCAAGATTTATTATTCAGTCTCTTTTGCTATTTAACAATAAATGTTGTGTGTAATCAGTCAATCAGTCAATTTTCTCTTTAGTAAGGAATTAAATTACTTTTAAATGAAAACAAATCATATTTTGCATATCAAATTCATTTTATTCACTTAATTACTTTTAATTATTGTGTGAAATTATTTATTTGTTTCCCTTTCTACTAGGAAAAGAGAAATGATCAGATTATTATTGTTATTATTATTATTGTTATTATTATTGTATAATGTTTATGAGATAAAGACTCATATGGAGTATTTATGTAGAAGACTCTGTTGTTGTTGGTTAAGTGCTGTGAATTTTTTATTTCAAAAATGTGGGCTCCTGTTTACTTTTGCATTGTATACACTTTGTTATCTTCGTGTGAAATATGCATGGAACTTATTATATTGTTAGTGTATCCTACTTAAGGCAACAAAAGTGTCATGTTTCTGGTTGGTGCGGTGGTGATTTTTTATTTATTATTATTTTTTTTTTGCCAACAGTGAAATATGTGATACATGTATATGAGGGTATTGGAACCAGACCTAAATTTCCCATACATTTAAATATTCCCAAA